>WEDG01004759.1:0-120142 GCA_017591395.1 Schistocephalus solidus | reverse complement strand
ACCAGCTTGGGAGCCTTCACCTCACCTGGTTTAGCCCGCCGGTGGGAAGTTCGGGAGTCAGGCATACCGGGTGTGGAGGCACACACAACACCGGAGACCCTCACCTGGTTTAGCCCGCCGGTCGTGACGGTTGCCCGGGGTGTGGCCGCTGGGAAGAACCCAACTTCGAGGAGCCACAGGTGAGAGTTGGGTACCAGTTAGAGGCGGCCACAGGAGCATTCACCACCTGTACGAGACAAATGGAGCGACCAAATGCTATCTGTGTAGTGCTACCCCTAACTAGTACCCCTACACCCCATACATACATACATACATACATACAGGAAAAATGGCGCTGATGGCGCTGCAATAGGTAGAATTGGGCAGAATTTCTCTACCAACGTCTAAATCAATTTACTAATGAAGAACCAGGCAGCATTTGGGTCAGGTACATGTGCAGGGCTCCAGTCTATCCCATTCAGTAATTCTTTCATTTTGGGATAATCCCCTTTCCATACATTTCTCTCCATAACTTCACGACGTTTGGGTTCAGAAAAATGACTGTACTCCTAAGCAAGAACACAATGATCACTTCGTCCAAGTTGCACATAAGAACTTAATGCAACGATCCAATTGTCGTCTCTACTAATGATTACATCCAAACAGCTTGACTGCTGCCCATTTCGGAACCGCGTCTTCATTGTGACATGTTGGGTAAGAAACTCGTCATTTACCAACTGAAGTAATTTCTGTTCGAATGAATTTTCCGATCACGAGCAGTACATTGACACCCAATCGCTATCGGGCGCGTTGAAATCTCCCAGTATTAATAAGTGTTTGCTACGGCAGATTTGCTAAACCTCTGTGATGAGTGCTTCGTCCGTGTCCGATCGCTGTCCTGGGGTCGATATACCACGGCAATATATAGGTCTGGTTGGTTTGGGACTTTCAGTTTACAACAAAGTATTTCGTAAGACGAGATCTTATTTGGCGAGGGCCCATCCGGAATGAAGTCAATGCCTTCTCGTATGAATATTTCGATTCCACCACCCCTACGTCCGTTTCTATCCATGCGGATAAGCTGAAAACCATCTATTCTGACTTCTGTGTCTGCGATTTGTTCATTTAACCATGTTTTAGTTAGAGCTATGAAGTCAGGTTGTAAATGGTCCATGACCAGTTTAATTGCATCCATTTTGTTCAGTAGACTCTGCACATTTGTGTACATCATTTTAATCTTGTTTTCTTCCCTCGATTTCTGAAGATTTTTATTTCTTTCTACCACATGGCGATTTTTGCTGGATATTTCACAAGATATATCCAGTCTCCTGTCTGGTTTCAAATCTAAAGGCATTTGGTAGGGCTTTAGACCAGCGTGGTTGCCGTCAATTTCACCAAATGTTCCCTTAAAAACGAGCGCACCGTTTTGACGATTTTGTCGTCTACAATTTTTACGTTTTGTTCCCCCTCGTATTAACGTCTTTTCAATTCTGCTACCAGTGTCCTCGTTTTCATCCAATCGGTGGGAGAGTAATCCGGCTGAAAAAAAACTCCACGATGATTCTTTCGTAGTCGGGACTTTCGAGAGAGCAATAGATCTACCTGCTGTTTGCTCCCCAAGACGACTTTTAATGGTCTTGGTCGAACCTCATGCGTTTCATTTGTAACGAGAGGCCCCAATCGAAAGATCCTTTTGATGTCGACTGTCACACCAGTTTCTTGCGTATCATTCAATAAATTCAATTCAATAAATTTTGAAATATCCTGTTTCACCCTTTCTTTTGGCGTTTCCCCAGTAACCTCTGAGACTCCCTGAACTACCAGACAAAATGATCTGTCAAGGAAAAAACTTGTTTCTGCATCCTGCTTTCAATTAGTGATGGAAGGTTGAATCATGCCCTTTGTTACAGTCTTTAATACTGTGTTCAAATTGGTCTTCATCGGTGAACCTGTTGGTTGATTTGCAGACATCTCTATGGACCTTTCAAACAGCATGAGTTCTCCTGACAATTCGTTTGCTCGTATAGTATATTTGATAATAAATAGTTGATTATGTTTGATCTAGATTTATTAAACGCCTAGTCGCTGCAGGCTTATTGGGGGTATGTTACCTCAATCTGTTAGTATTTTTGCTGAAATAATTCCTTGTTTGACTAACTGCTGAGATAATTATCGGCGTAATGGCAGCCAAATCCGTTGGCTATGAGGACGAATCTTGCGTTGGATGTTCTTATATTTTACTAAGAGTTCAGAAACTGGAAAATGAGCTTGCAGACTTAAGGAAGCTCTTGCAAGATAACATTACTCAAAGAAATACGCTTAGCAATATTCCAGTTAAAAAGGCAGTGACTAAAGCACGGAAAGTATCAAAAACTACAACTGGTTACAGCTCACAATGTTCGGACGCGATTACCCATAACGACCGGATAACAGGAGCACAGTCTCTGAATCCTACGGAGGACGACCAGAGCAAACCACAAATTTCATCCTGCTATCTTGGGTGTTATAAAGAGCCCGTAGTTGAATCCGAAGAAACAAACGCGTGGCAAGCTGCAATGGGGAAACACCACAACAGGAGGACAAAGTCACAATCAACTCTGATGGATTCATTGAAGCCTTCAGATGAGAGTATGGTCAGAGGTAGACTTAATCCCAACGAGAGCTCTGTAAACCGTTCTCGTGCCCCTAAGGAGAACTTAGGAGGAAGCGAAAATTCCAAGCACCAGGATCGACAACAGTGTTTAGTTATTCAGGGTTTGCACGAGTCAACTGCAGTACGACCAGAAGACCGTGTCGCCGAAGACCTTGCTTCGTTTAATGGCCTACTAAACCAGTTGCTCCCACCGGGCGTGGAAGTAAAAGTTATTAAAGAATTCCGGATCGGCAAAAAGTCTGAAGACAGCCTAGGAACGCCGCGACCGCGACCTCTGAAAATAATGCTAGAGAGCAAAGACCAAATCAAGGCGATCCTATCCAAAAAAACTAACCTACGTCACTCGCATAAAGAGGTTTTTCAACCGGAATACTCCCCTGCGGAAAGGCTGAAACGCCGGGAACTTGTCTTGGAACTACAATCAAGACTGAAGGCTGGCGAACACAATCTGGCTATTTTTCAAGGGGAAGGTAGTTCAAAAAGAAAACAAATTTTTCCATTGAACAAACCGATTGTTCTGAGGGACAATGGCAGCCACCTCACTAACGCCAAAACCATCAGGGAACCAATTGCCCAAAGAGATGTCAGAACTGATTCCGTAACGCCCAGCGTTCTCACTAAAAGAAACCAGAGTTACCGAAAATCATCAAGAAACGGAAAAAGACATACGACCTTGACGTTAGAGGAGACGCAGTTGGACCCATAAAAATTGACAAACGCAACAGGAAATTTGGTTGGCGCAAAATTGAAGTGCTTGTATACAAATGCGCAAAAGCCTTTTATCAAAAACTTGATGAGTTAAAAAGTTGCCTTGCCGAAGTATCTCCGGATGTGATAGCAGTAACCGAAACCTGGCTGTCGGGCAGTATTCTAGATAGCGAAATAACATTGTCTGGGTATCAAATATATCGGAGGGACAGAGAAAACCGACAGGGTGGTGGAATAATTGTGTATGTGAAAGACGTGCTAATAGTGTCTGACAAGACGAGCAAGTTTGCGTGCAGCACGGAAGCCATATGGTTGAACATCAAGGCTCTTGGCTCTCCATGTCTAGATGTCCTCATTGTCTATCGGCCACCTAGGATAGACCGAGTCGCGGACACCCACTTGTTGGAACAATTAGAAAATTTCTCCAGTCGACCTAATGTCATGATTATGGGTGACTTCAACGCACCAGGAATTAACTGGAGCACTGTTCAATCATCATGCCCGAAATCGAATTTTGATTATGTTTTTCTGCAAAAGACTTTGAATGCACTCCTCACACAGCATGTCCCTTTCCCCACCAGAACACGTGAAGGACAAAGGGCTAACTGTCTTGACCTCGTTTTCACGAAAACATCAGGCAGCATTAACGAGATTATTTCAATGCCTCCGCTCGGTCGTAGTGATCATGTGGTGCTTATGTTTGACTACTCCTTATTCTCCGTTGCGCCTGCTATAGAGGAAAAAAACGGCGTAACGTTTGGCGAGAAACTTTCATCAGATGCGAGCAGATTTAACACACATCAACTGGACCTCAATGTTTTCGAGCACCGTAAACGAAGATTGGGAGTCCTTCCGAAATGTTCTTCTGCAACTTATTGACAACCACTGCCCACTAACGAGTGTCCATCACAGCAAGCGTCCTGGGTGGCTAGACAGCAACTTAAAAAGGGAAATAAACAGGAAGCACAAGTTGTGGAGAAAATATTGCGAGTCTAATCAAGTCGCCTATTTTAATAGGTATAAAGCACAGAGAAACAAAATGAGAAGCCTTATTCTTAAAACGCGAAGAGAATTTGAGAAGACTTTGCTGCAAAAGGCAACGCAGAATCCAAAGTTAGTCTACAGTTACCTCCGTAGATGTACAAGAAATAAACATCAAATACCGCTGATTAAGACTGCCGTGGGCGTCGAAATTTCTGAAAAACAGGGAAAAAAAGCCGAGTACTTTTCACAGTTCTACCGCTCAGTCTTCACAAACGAGGCAAGATTCCTTCGTCCCTCAGTGGAAAACCCGCCGACTGCAAGCATTAGCCACATACTATTCTCAGAATTTCTGATCCAAAAGGAATTAAAAGAACTAAAAGAGTCGAAATCCCCAGGACCAGATGAGCTTCCACCCAAACTTCTGAAAGAACTCGCCAATGAACTTTCCGCACCTTTGTCAGTGCTCTTTCAAAAGTCCTTTGACTCCGGAACACTTCCTTTCGATTGGAAGCTGGCACATATAACTCCCTTGTACACAAGCGGTAGCCGGGCGTCAGTGACAAACTACAGGCCCATAAGCTTAACATGCATCCTTGGCAAGATTATGGAAAGGATCATCTTAGAAAGGAAGTTAGGAATTTGTGACTTATATGGGGATTTCTCATCTATTAAGGTATCTCGAATTATAAAAAGAGTAGAGTATAAAAGGTTAACAGCTTCCGTCACGGATGTTGTTAGAAGATATGAACTCAATTCAATTCATTTCAATTCAATTTATTGAGGGAAATAGGCATGGGCCTTTGAGTACCCTATTTGTAACGTAAAATTAAGTGCGGTATACAGAGAAACCGTGTGGGTTGCAAAGGTACAAAAGGCGGTCATAAAATATGACAAGTGGTGCACGACTCTCGAGGGTTAAGATAAATTCCTCATCGCTCAGACTCGTTGCGGAACATAAAACTGTCAAGGTTCCTTTTAAAGCTTTCCAGCGATGGTGACATCACAACGTCTTCAGGGAGGGCATTCCATGGTTTAAACCACTCTGAGAGAGAAGGAGAACTTGCGCACATCCAGTCTCGCCTGCTGGACACGCAGTTTAAATGGGTGACCTCGGAGATGGGTCGTGGCGGCAAATTCAAAGAAGTCCGAGAATTCCAGGGAACAATCCAATCCCTTCACAATGCGGAATGTCTGCAGGAGATCACCACACATTTGCCTATAACTCAAAGGGAACAGATTAAGATTCATTAGGCGGGTTGGATATGGCAAGGAGCTTTGACTTCTAACCATTTTGGTGGCTTTCATCTGTACTCTTTCGAGGCAGTTCTGATCTTAAACTGTCCAGGGTTTCCAGGCGTGCATAGCATATTCCAAATGCGGCCTAATGAATGTTCCAAAAATCTTAGCGAAGAGATCTTCATCGAAATCCAAAAAGGCTCGTCTGATTGCATGCAACACCGCAATTGCGCTCTTCGCCACTTTCGAGCAGTGAGACGATGAAATGCTAACGAAAGTTGTAATTGTCTGAAGGGATCAAGACAGATGAGCGCAGTTTATGAAGCGCTGTCATCATTCAACAGCGCCAACAGAATACGCCTAGGTGTCAGACTTTTCAACTATCAGAGTTATATAGACTATATTTTCCGAGCAGTTTTCTCTATAACACGGAGAAAGGACCATCGGGAATTATAGAAGCCCTCTTAAAACTACTTTTACTCTAGGTCGAGTCCCCCATGGACCATGATGTCTACCTTTTATTTCTAGTCATTCAAAAGATGAAGTCATTCAGACGAACACACCCGGACGTACATAGTTTAAAATGCTGCCGTTTTGTTGGATACTTACCATCATCAGAATTCGATTCTGGATCCAAAGATGCTGAGGCCTCAATTTCACTGAAGCCTTCGCCTGAGAGTTTGTTTCACGGGCCTTAATGACCAAGAACGAAACATATCGACGTTTCATTATGTCATTCTGAAATTATACTTCAGTATTAGCCTACTCTGCCCCTTTTCCTTATTTTCCTAAGAAGTTTTTTTCTCCTACCCTCTTTTTCGAAAATGGAGGCAGAGTTAAATAGGCCTCCATTTTCAAGGTGGGAGTTAATTATTCATTGTCTATTTTCTAATTCACAATTAATTTCAAAACATCACTTACTATTCCTAACAGGAAAAGTGCTACCTATATCATTATACAATCTTATATTTCATCGGCACACATTGTCATAATTTTATTTCGTTACCAATATTTGTTTAGACAGTGCATTCCCGGTGCTAATCAAATATAAATTGCAAATATATGATGCCGAAAATGTAAAAGAAATTTTGCAAATAACAGACAATTAAATTTTAAAAAATTCTTTAAACATCATAAAGTTATTTATAAAATTTAAAATGCTCTTGAAAACATTTTAAAATTTGAAATTAACATGAATTTCTTTATTCCTTTAACGGCAGAAAAAGCTGCTTTTAAGTGATGGATAAGTATATCTTTACAATGGGGGCCTGTGCGATTAGTGAGGGGATAGGGAATCATTAGTCTTGTAGGTCACATACCGGGGTGTAGGGGTACTAGTTAGGGCTAGCACCACACAGATAGAATTTGGTCGCTCCATTTGTCTCGTACAGGTGGTGAATGCTCCTGTGGCCGCCTCTAACTGGTACCCAACTCTCACCTGTGGCTCCTTGAAGTTGGGTTCTTCCCAGTGGCCACACCCGGCGGGCTAAAGCAGGTGAGGGTTTTCGGCGTTGTGTGTGCATCCACACCCGGTATGTCTGACTCCCGAACTTCCAACCTCCCCCCTCTCCAAAAGTCCTACGGTAGGGGTGACAGCGACACTGTAGGCGGCCCAGGCTAACTCGGGTCGTTCTCCCACTAAAACAAAACCGTAACCCATAGTGGAGTTCGGCAGCCGTCTGGGATGTCCGAGCAGCCCTATTTAGGGACAGCACTGCTTGCCTCCTCGTGGAGGAAGAGGCTAGAAAAAAATACATACATACATACGGCAGTTCGACCGTCGATTTTGACGAGGTCCACCGTATGCTCCACGGAAGGGTGGTGCAGGGACGGATAATTGGATTTAGTGATAATAGCCTTGCGCTGCAGCTACCGCACTCTCTTTACCTCCCCCAACCTGAACCCGGAGTCAAGACAGAGTCAAGAAGACCGGAGATAGGAGAGGTTGCAGGTGGCTGGCGCGGCCGGAGCCGCCCCTGGGCATGCCACCACACCTGGCTCGGATCCCACGGAGTGGGAGTGCCATAAAGGCCACATTAAGAAGGAGCCATGTCAAACCTGAATCTCAGGCCGCCAGTCAGCTACTCCACACAAAACACACATTGGGCTGACCCCGCGGTCCGAGTTATCCAGTCAACACGAGGCTTCCACCCAAGCTTCTGAAAGAACTCGCCAATGGGCTTTCCGCACCTCTGTCAGTGCTCTTTCAAAAGTCATTTGACTCCGGAACACTTCCTTTCGATTGGAAGCTGGTACATATAACTCCCTTGTACAAAAGCGGTAGCCGGGCATCAGTGACAAACTACAGGCCTATAAGCTTGACATGCATTCTTGGCAAGATTATGGAAAGGATCATCAAGAGCGAATTGGTGAAATTCCTAGACTCATAATTTGTTATCAAGCTGTCAACACGGGTTCAGAAAAGGAAAATCAAGCACGACGAATTTGCTGTATTCGCTCCAGAGGTGGATCCAAGCACTTGAAGATAGACACGTGGTTCACGTTGCCTTCATTGACTTTAAAAAGGCCTTCGATACTGTGCCGCAAGAGAGACTGCTGTACAAGCTAGAAAGAATTGGAATCACAGGAACCCTCCTCAAGTGGATCGAAAACTTCCTCGTGGGTCGGTGCCAGGTTGTGTGCATCGGCCAAGAGAGGTCAAGTTCTGCTGCGGTCGAGAGTGGGGTTCCTCAGGGTTCAGTACTAGGGCCAATACTGTTTTTAATAAACGTGAACGATTGTGTCAGGAATCTCGACTGTGAAGCAGCAATGTTTGCCGATGACATTAAAATCTGGAATGCAATCCAAAGCCCTGCTGACGAAGATAAACTGCAGATCAACCTAACTCGGTTGGAGGAGTGGTCGAATCATTGGCTTTTGCGGTTCAACCTCGATAAGTGTACAAAACTTCGCTTAGGCAACCCATCTGGATCTGCCGAAAGTTGAAGTTACTTTCTCAACGGTGAAGCCTTAAAAGACGTGGAAACCCAAAAGGACCTTGGTGTGCTGACGAACACCACCTTAACACCATCGTCTCACTGCTCGAAAGTGGCGAAGAGCGCAATTTCGGTATTGCATGCCATCAGACGAGCCTTTTTGAATTTCAATGAAGATGTCTTCGCTAAGACTTTTGGAACATTCATTAGGCCGCATTTGGAATATGCTATGCAAGCCTGGAAACCCTGGACAGTTCAAGATCAGAACTGCCTCGAAAGAGTACAGAGGAAAGCCACCAAAATGGTTAGAAGTCAAAGCTCCTTGCCATATCCAACCCCCTAATGAATCTTAATCTGTTCCCTTGGAGTTAAAGGCAAATGCGTGGTGATCTCCTGCAGACATTTCACATTGTGAAGGGAGTGGATTATTGCCTGCAATTTTCGGACTTCTTTGAATTTGCCACCACGACTCATCTCCGAGGTCACCCATTGAAACTGCTTGTCCAGCAGGCGAGACTGGGTGTGCGCAAGTTCTCCTTCTCTGTCAGAGTGGTTAAACCATGGAATGCCCTTCCTGAAGACGTTGTGATGTCACCATCGTTGGAAAGCTTTAAAAGGAACCTTGACAGTTTTATGTTCCAAAATGAGCCTGAGCGAGAGTCACGCACCTCTTGTCATATTTTATGACCACCATTTGTACCTTTGCAACCCACATGGTTTCTCTGTATACCGCACTTAAATTTACGCTACAAATAGGGTACTCAAATGCCTATGCCTATTTCCCTCAATAAATTGAATTGAATTGAATTGAGAGGCCCCAATCGAATGATCTTTAGGATTTCAATTACCACACCGACCTCTTGAGTATCATTCAATAAATTTAGAATGTCAACAGATCTTGTTTTACCCTTTGTTTTGAAGTCTTATCAGTAGCTTTGGGGACACCATGAGCTTCAAACAAAATGATCTGTCATCGAAAGAACCTTTCTCTGCATACTGCTTTTTTATTGAAATAAGATTGAATCATACGATTTTTTAAATAAATAAATTGTATATTTTAGGCCCAGAGAGCCCCGTCATTTCAAACGTAGTATCGCGGTATAAATAAATACAAATTGGATGATTACTGCACTATGTAAGCAGCCATCTTAACAGCAGCAATGAATAATATGGTAGGCATATCCGATTCAGAATGATTTGCCATTTTTAAAACAATAGTCAACAATCTTTGACACATACGGTTAACTAGAAAAGGAGCAGTAAACAAACTCCTACGGTAAAATCGGAGGCGGAGTTCGGCGAACCGCAAATTTAAAATAACTTAGGAGAAAAAGACTGCTTCACTAAATAATTAATAGGTAGATACAATGGGATACTATTGTGCTGTTGTTGACAACGTATGACGGTTCGGAACGCTCCTTGTCACGTGAGAGATAATATAGCAGTCAGAGCTACTGTTCGTAACCACCAGTGAGAGAGGTGAGAGAGGAAGAACTCATCGTGGACACATGGGTCAAAACGAAGAGGGACAGTAGAGGTCATGAGATCACCATCGAGATGCGACCTTGCTGATTGCATAGTCCACCAATCAAAGAGGCTAAGCCATCAGAACCCACCTTGATCATCAACTGAACCTGGAGACCATCGTCGGGGTTGCGAAATCGGAGGAAGGTATCAAGGTTGTCAAGAGTTGTTGATGCTAGTTTAAAAGGAGGGGACGAAAAATTGAATGCAAAGATTGACTCTGCAGATGATGATGAAAATATTTTACGAGACCAATATAATATCAAAGGAGCTGCCCCAAATACCAGGAGGACCCTTTTCAAAATCCAAAAGTTGCGAGTTTTGGAAGGAAATAGACAATAAGGACTTTTTATCTTCCGATCTTAAATGTTTGCGAAATTTTGTTTTGAAAATAGCTAATGAAGACGACAACCTAATTTGCACTGGAAGATTCTTCCAGATGAAAGCATATTTGGAGGCAAAAAACGGAGAACGATTAGTTGTGGAGCTAAGGGGTGGTGAAATGATCATGGAGCGAGAGCGTTCATTCGTGGGAGATTTGGGCTAGAGTTGACGCGAAACAGGAAGCAGAGACCGGCTTCGAGTCTTCTTACCCACAGAAAATAATGTTTACTAACTGACATCTATTCGTATAAGAGATACTGGATCCAGGAAGAGAAAATAGTTTTCGAGTAAAAACCCTCTGAACTTTTTCAATCTTAACGTGGTCAGAGGCGTTCATCAGCCCAAAGAGGGGACAGCAGTATTCTAGGATAGGAAGAACAAACATGCGGTACATGTTTAACTTTATTTCCGGAAGGAAGAAATTATGTGATATAAAACCACATATCTGTGCAGCCATTGCAGAAATTCGATCTGCATGAGGCAATAATGCTAGCTTATTCATGTAACTTTGACCTTAGTCTTTTATAAATGATCGTTCTAAAAGTGTACTATTTTGAAACACTCGGGGTCCAGGAAGCTTGGTGGGGCCAAAACATATGAAACTACTCTTGGATGAGGAAACTTCCATCTTCGAAGTACAGCCCCAACGTGAGAGCGTAAGTGGATCAGTGTTGATTTTATAGACGCAACTATAGGCCGTGTCTTTAGAAAATGAATAAATGCCCTTCAGATCGTCAGCTTAAACGACATTTTGTGAATTTGTGAGTTAAGTTAAAATTTCGTTTATGCACAGAATGAAGAGAAGGGGACCTAGAACCGTGCCTTTGAAAACGCCACTCGTGATCAGCTGAGGCGTTGAGTAGCTTTCACCTACTAAGACCTTCTGGCTGCGATTAGACAAGTAAGAACTAATGAAGTCAAGGAGAGGAGACCGGGTGCCGAGGGCTTCCAGTTTCACCAGAAGACGTCTGTGCGGTACCTTGTCAAAGGCTTTTCTCAGGTTGAAGTAGATCACAAACACTGACTGTTGCTCATTACGAAGGGAAGTGACGAGGTTAAGAAAAGCTAAGTGACACACTTCGCATGATCTCTTAGGTATAAAACCATATTGCGAGTCGCTTAAGAGCTTATTTTCTAAGCAAAAATCGAGAATTTGATTAAAAAAAATTTCAAGAATTTTTCCAAGAGCCGTGGTTTTGTGAACGCCTCGATAATTATTTCCGTCCGAACGAGATCCCGACTTGAAGACAGCAAAGAATAATAGATGTTTTCAATGATTCAGAAAAGAATCCATTTAAAAGATAACCTGAGAATACATGTCTAAGCAATCGGGGAAAGCTCGGCACTCTCTTAATAACTGAGTTTTTGAATACCCGTCAATACCCGTAGAGTGCGAGTTTTTCAGACGCATTATTTGCTTACGAATTAGTTCTATGGAGAAATCAATGGTTCTGATAACATTGAATGAGGATGCCTGAAACGTCGGAACCGGTTCAGATTCCATCGTAAGATGATTTGCAAAATTGCACCAAACAATTTTACCATGTCAGAGTCCTTGAGAACGAAGTTCTTAGCTTCATATAGTAATGGAGGTATTTCATAACCTCATTTAGAGCAGGATCGACGGCGGAACAGTTGAGCAACAGATTTTGCAGAGTTTGGCTAGCTGAGTGCATAAGATTCCCTCTGTCTGTCACGTGCAAGACGAATCTTAGAGGCTAATTCAAAAATCTCTGAAATCCTTAGATGTACAGATAACGAACTAGTATATTGATCTTTTAATTGCTTCCTCAATTTCTTTAGTCTTGACAAAAAAGAAAGTGAGGGACGGTGGTTTCCAAAGTGTATGGATTGACAATTTTGGTTGGCACAAATTCAAGAATGTTATTTGAAACGACTGACATGAAGTCAGAAAGACTTGCTGCATCGTTCATGTAGCAGAGATGCTGCCAGTCCAATGAGTCCAAAAAGTGGTTAATTAAGCTCATATCTGCGAGGTCAAAAGCATGGTATGTATGAACATCACTAGCCTTTTTCGATGAGACAATTGGTAAGCAACAGTGAATTAATGTATGGTCACTTTGTAAGAGGCGCTGCTTAAAATCAACGAAGAGGGGAGAAACGTCGTTTGTGAAAATCAGGTCTAAAATATGCTTGTTTCTCGTTGAAGAACGGACTAGCTTTTTCTACTGTGTTCATATGGGTCTTCATTGGTGAGCCTGCTGGTTGATTTCGAGATATTAATTTGGATCTCTGATTCAAATGACGAATTTAATATATGCGCTATGGGTTTGCAGAGGTCGCCCGCCAATTCTTTCAAGTAGTTTGCCTGTATATCGTCCGGATAAGGTGACTTTGCTTCTTTTGAGATTTGGCAGTTTTCGTTCAATGAGAGGTGCCTGGAAGAGTATATATTCAAGCACTAGACTGGCGTTTACAGCCGCATTGTTGACATTGGCAAACTGAAGCTTAGTTTCTCTAGTGCATACCGAGGCAAATAACGGACTACAGTGCTTGGATTTCTCGCTATTTGGTACGACTTCTACACCATCCCCATCCATAAGTACTGCATCCGTGTCTTTGTTTTTTAATTAACTATTGATATAATGGAATAAAATTTTGGCTAACATTAAGCCTGCTAGGTAATTTTGGATTCACAGTTCTTCTTTGCATGATGACCAATTTTCTGACAGCATTTCGTTGGCGACGAAATTCCTCGAGATGTTCGGCTGACCCTGTTTTCCCTGAATAACTTCAATTTTATATTTTTCTTCGTTAACTGCCTGTTAAGTTCTCTTGTTAAGCAGGCAGGTCAATTAGTCTTTTTGTACCTTCACAGTACAACAGCGTACAATCAGCTCGAGGAAAATCGTCTTAAAGGATTGCCAGTCATCCTCCGAATTCCCTTTGAGCAAGCAATCCCATTTCATGGACATCAGGTCTTTCTTCAAAGCGTCAAAATCAGCCTTCCATATATTTTACTCGCCTTCCGTTCTCTTCTGGTGCTGAGAACAAAGTAAGTATTCCCACAGCAGCGTACTTTGGCCACTCTTACCGAGGGGGCAATAGAATACACTTCATCATCGTAAAAGTCCTTCGCAAACACTTGGTCCAGGCAATTGGCTCTCTGGTTCTTTAACTTTCGTTGGTAAGTTAACCTTCTGGGTCAGAGCTTGGTCTACAGTAAGAACCATTAGCCTACGGCCAAAGGAAGTTGACGCACCGTCAACTGTCAGATTTACACAGTCTACTATAGGTGCACGGAAATCTCCACTAATAAGCACCGACTGGTGACTTGCTACGTCCTTGACCAAATAAAGGTGTGACTCATCAGCGGCACTCAGAATGTTTGGTGGTCTATAGATCGTCAAGAATTGTAGGTTTTTGAACATTTTTCGTTTATCTTTTATCCAGAGAAAATTTATATTCAAGGAAGAGGGTGTGTGTTCGTTCGACTGTTCTATTCCTATCTTTACGTTTAACGTCCTGTCTATTTTTACAGTCTCTTTGAAAGAGCTGATATTTATCTATCGGAACCTCGCTATCCGCCATTTCGGCTTTGAACCAGGTTTCCGTAATGGCAAAGATATCGGGGGTCGGTCTGAGACTAGTGTCTTGAGTTCATCTTTTTTCGAAAGGAGACTCTGAACATTGGTATACAAGCATCTCAATTTAGACTGGGTAACGCCTCTATACAGACTTCTTTTCATGTCGTGGGAGTGAATGTTAGAATCTATCAGTGATTTCTGAGACGATCTGGTGTCCATCCAACCCACGCTGAGGTCTGATTTATGGTCATCAGCCGAATTCTGGAGCACCTTCCTTTTGTTATACAAGCTCTGTGCATTTGGGATTGTTCGTATGTAGTTTCCTCTATCTTGGTGAGGACCCGCCTCGATGACCTTACCATCACTTTTATTTACCCATCCATTATTTTGTACCATTTCCCCTCTCTTCAGTTCAGTTCTCAGCAATCTCATTTTGGGCATGGTGTAGTCATTCTCCGGTATTATGCACCAGGTTAAGGTGTGTCGGCGATTGGTTGCACACTTTCGACTGAGGAATAAGTCAATTGCGGACTGCAGAGCCAGCAATATTGGCCTCAGCATGAAACCTGGCACAGCCTGGAACAGGATTCAGAGTCCACGAACGTCATTAGAATGGAAGAGAGATTCTACCGAACCGGCATACAAAATTCGTGGAAGGTGTCCTGAATGTAGATAACTAAGGACAGCTCTCTTAAACAAAAGATAACTTTGCTGAATTTTGATAATTCTGGGTAGCTTTTTCCAGATTGCCATAGCGTTTACGGAAAAAAACTGACGGTATTTAACTTTACGCGATGAATGGTGCACTGACAGTGGTTAAGCTGCGCCAGAGTAGTAAGGGGACTAAAGGTATGCCTGTTTAAAAGTTAAAATAGTAAAAATAGTCCTTTCTGTAATCTGCGAAGCCCCAATGGGTCGAGGATAGTGAGATCACAGCGTTTTCGGAAGGTCAGGTTTTGGTGTTCTGAAGAAAAACTCTTTTAGTAAAGAAATGATGGAGCGATTCCAGCTTCTTCCGTTCACTAAAACGCAAAAGTTTAATAGAAGCGAGAAGTATGCCAGACTAGGTCTGATCTTTATTTTAAAAATTCTAGTTCTTATTTTACTGTTTTAAAATTGCTGAAAATTAACCCATTAGTTCGGCGTGCTTTCGAGAAAATCAGTGCGCAGTGCTCTGAAAAATTAAGACCACTAGAATATAATATGCCAAGATCCTTAATAATTATGGGCATACAAAGTTTGTGCCCGACTATACTTAACAGGGGCTGATGAGCGTCACCAACATTCATAACGGAGTATTTGTGCCAAGAAAGGAAAATGCGACATGTGAAACACCATTAAGCGAAGGCCTGAAGATCCTTTTTTAAGAGTTAAAGCTCGATGTTGCGATCTGCCATTTTGTATAGTTTGAAAACTTTTAAATATCCAGCGTACATAAAGGGCCTTACAGACTGAAATCAATCAGGAACATCGTTGAAGACTAGAACATGCGGCTCCGCTAGGGCAGCATTCCTTGATTTGATCTGCATCACTGGCTAGTTTCTCTGATATAGTGCTCGTTTCGAGCATAGCCGAAACCGGATGCATGGAAAGATTAAGCTTATAAAGCCAGATGTGTCCGTGAGCTTTTGCAGAGCCTCACAGAACTGATAACATTCCAAACTCACTTATTAAACAGTTAAGGGATTTTCCACATTTACTAAGCAAGTTATTCTCAGTATTTCTCGAAAATGGTTTCTTCCCCGATTATTGGAAAACTTCTATTATAATACCAGTTTTTAAATCTGGTTCCCGCTCGGACATTCATAACTATCGCGGTGTTCATAAAACGCCCTCTCTTGCTAAACTCTTCGAAAAACTTATTGCAAAACAAATCACTGATTTTTGCTTAAGCAATCAAATTATCAACTTTACCCAACACGGCTTCTTACCAGACCGCTCTTGTGAAACCTGCCACATGTCTTTTCTAAATCTACTAACCTCTCTACGTAATGATCATCTATCTGTAGTTGTTATCTTTTTTGATCTTAGTAAGGCATTCGATAAAGTGCCTCATAAAACGACTTCTAGCTAAACTAGAAGCTATAGGATTTCGTAGTCCCCTTTACTGACTTTATTAGATCATACCTAAATGATCAAAAAACAAAAAGTTTTAGTAGGTTCCTCATACTCAAGTGCTACCCCTATTGTTAGTTGTGTCCTTCAAGGTACAGTATTAGGTCCTTTGTTGTTCTTACTGTATATAAATGATATTTCATCGACAGTTAAACATTCTCAATCTTTTATTTATGCTGATGACCTCAAATGCGTGTATTCCTTCTCTAACTCTACGACCGAACGGTGCCTAAAACAAATTCACTCAGACTTAGACGCTCTTTTCGGCCTGGAGCTCCACATGGCTAATGGAGTTCTCACCTACTAAGTGTCGCTTCATGAGTTTTTGGCCTGTAAGTCTGCCGCAACCTCTTATCTTTGATAGTTGCCCTATGATTGAATGTTCCTCCATCAAGGACTTTAATTAATTAATAAATTAGATCTTTCGCATCATGCCGATAGAATTACGGCCAAAGCTGCTCAGATTTGCGGCTTTATTTCTTATAATTTCTACCTCCCTGAAATCAAATTAAGACTTTATCGTATGTTTGTACTTCCCATTCTTGAATTTTTGCTGTCCTTTCTTCGGTTTAATGAACGAATCTAGCCGTTCAAAAATTGAAAATGTCCAAAGACATTTCACAAAAAACTCCTATATCCGACTCTTTTAACTACTTCCTACTCAACAAGATGCCAGCTAATGAAGCTAAAATTTCTTTGGGTCAGGAGACTTGAAGCAGGCTTTTGTCTCCTTTTCCAACTAAATAATAGCTCAACTCTCCCCAAACTTTCTGTCATTACCCCCGTTAGTCTTCCTTACAACCTACAAAATTCTACATTAATTATACCTCCCCCTGCATCCTCCACGTGTAAACGCTCTCTTTTCTTTGCTTCTGGGTATAGTTTTCTTTGGAATAACTTGCCAATTGAAATTAGGTCGTTAACTAGTCTATCTGCATTCAAACGAAGACTGCACATTTATCTTAACACTGATTCTATTAACCTTTTATTTTCCTAATCTTTTCCCAGTAGCTTTCCCCATGAATCGGAAAAAGGACCATCGGGAATTTAAGTGACCCTCTTGAAACTATATTTTTACTACCTCGAGTCGCCCATGAACAATGATGTCTCCTTATATCACCAGTACTCCAAACGATGACGTCATTCGGACGTTCACATTCGGTGGTCCTCAGTCTAAAATGCTACCGTTTCTTTGGATACTAACCATGATCAGAATTCAATTATGGATCCTAAGATGCTGAGGACTTAAGTTCATTGACGCATTTTCCTGAGATTTTGTTTCATACGCCTAAGTGATCACGAACGAATAACTTCGACGTTTCAATATCTCATTATGAACTGCTACTTCAGTATTACCCTACCCTACTCTACCACCTGACCATTTTTTGCTAAACAGTTTTTTCTTCTACCTTCTATTCAAAAATGAAGGCCTATTGAACTCTGCCTCCACTTTTACGGTAAGAGTTTTTTTTCACTGCCTATTTATTTCTAGTTCACCAATAATTTTAAAACATTGCTAACTGTTGACATAGCAGGACAAGTTATGCATTTGTACATTTTATCTGCACAAATTGTCATAACTTTATTTCGTTACTAATGTTTGCTTAGACAGTGCCTTCCCGGTTCTTACCAAATATAAATTCTAAAAATGGCATGCAAAGACTGCATGTGTCACATAAGTTTGGAAGGCTTTTAATTGCCGAGTTCAACCTTCGTGAAAAGCTCACTCAGCATGCGGTTGACTGACTTGGTCATGCGCTGAATAACAGCATCCTTCAATCGGGTTAATGTTCCTTAACAGGAATCGAATCAAGGGTATCTTCAACGTCAGCGGCAACGTCGAAGGGAAGAAACTGCACTATATATGAATAACGCGTGCGTTCTCTTGTAATAAGGCGTGACGAGAAGACGGCCTCAACCTGCTTAACAAGATGCGGGGGCTGCTCATCATGAATGGGGTAAATTGAAAGATAGGGTATAAATGTCAAGCGAGCCTGTGTTTATATCAGTGTTCATTATAATAAGTGAAAGTGTGGGTAAAGAGAAAAACGGAGTCACCACTTTTGTAATGTAAGCAGAAAATAAAACTACAAGGAAATAATGGGTAAGAAACGAACACTAATTTTCGACATGTTTTTTAAAGCTACAAAACGACAATTCACGGAAAAAAACGAGAGATGATAGTGAAAATAAAGACTCAAAATACCACAGCCCTCTTAAGTAGCCAGTTTTGTTGAGGATGGTAATGCCAGAAGCCCAGATGCTTATGCTGCCAGAACGAGTAGCAGAGCCAGCAGCTCAATTGCGTTCACGTCCAGTGGAATGCGATTGTAGAATGAAGATTGATCAATGCAGTTGCCAAAAAAGGGTCGTGGCAGATGACCGCAATTAAAAAATGCCGACGTCAGGTAGCAGCGAAAACAGAAGACGCCTAGTTGTGAGTCAAATTTCGCTGTTGTCCATTGGTAGCGCATTCAAACAGGAGTACAGAAAGGTTCAGTTGGAAAATAAAAAGGAAAAATGTAAATATTACAAATAGTGACACACCTCAGTTTCGAACTAAAAACACTCATCAAATGTATTTAAAGCCAGTTTACTGGCATTATCAGACGAAATATGCAGTGGGGATCAAGTTGGCAGTGAAAAAACTCCTGAATACATATAAATAATAGTGTTTTTTTGTATCTTTATGTTATTCAGGAGAAGAAACTGCTGCCTGTGGGGTGATAGCAGTTCAGTGCAGTTTGTTTGCAGTCTCTCTGTCTTTTTTAGGAACTGGCGATTTGGAAACCAAAATCATTTTGGGATAAAGACCTCAATTGAAGGAGTAAAACACCCCTGCTTTGTTCCAGAAATATTTGAGGATTAGTCTGACAGAAAACGTATGGCTATTTGATCTGTACTAATTGCCATGGCCGCTTCCGGATTACCTGCAGGATGAATGGTTGTCGAAATTTGCTTTACACAAGCCACACTTGGATAAATAAATAGGTTTATTGATTTGGCACTGCTTGGCGCCCTTTGCAGTAATTTTACTCTAATTGTAGGGAGTTTGTTTACAGACCGACCAACAGAGTACCACCAAGACACGTAAATCAATAATTGGCGGTTTGTCTCACAGTGCTGGCAGAGTTTTTAAGGACGCACAGTCTTTCAATTTGTGCCTTTTCAGCAGTTTGTTCATCTCCAAGATTTTGCCTTCGACCTTTTCCGTAAAGCAGTTTGGTGGGTTTAGACTCAACGCCAATGCAGATATTCAAAGAAAAGTATTGGCATAAAAGATATTGCCAATCCCGAATAATTAGATACCTTAATTAAACCTTTACACAATATTATTTGGTGTCCTTGAAAAAGTTGCGCGTTTTGATTCTGAATTTGGTTAGTTGCCGGCCGGCAGGCAGGCAGATAGTGGCGCGTGGTTTCTCGCGAGATCGACCCGTCGCGGCTTAGACTAGTATGAAAATTTCACTTCCCGATGGAACTCAATCATCTTTTCTTTCCAAAATACGCTTCAAGCCACAGTTGCTTGAGGTTTGTTGTTTTGATTCTCAGAAATGTTTTTGATTTAACAGGAAGAAAAGCGCTATGCTGAGTTTTTGAAACTGGCATTGCAAACATGTCAACTGGAGTCGGACAGTTGTTGTTACATGCTTACTTTGTCAGCGGAGCGCGCAGGATTGGAAATTATTATACCTTGTCTACCTTCCAGCAGTGGTGGATTTAATTCGGATCGGACAAAGTAAGCGTCTTGTACCTCGAAAGTTTCCTTTAGGCGTTTCCTGCTGTGCACTGCTTGTCAAGCATATGTTTCCAAGGGGCTTGGATTCCTTGAACCTGTGCTAGCTTCACACGTTCAGCGAATAAACGATTTCATATTATCCAGTAAGTTTGCTGTTCATAATGTTTTCGCCTTTCGACATGATTACTTTGTTTAGTAGGCTGCTAGGTTATCCATTGCTTCGAATAATGCATAATTCTGACTCACTTCATATGAGAAAACACTCATAAGTGCTCCTCTGATCAATTTTTACACAATCTAAGAAATTCGGCGTTTGCATTTAGACCAATATTAATCTATGGCACGGGCGCTATTTCAAACCATTCTTGTCAGTTTGTTTTTTTCTTTGCATATCGTGACTTGCAATCCACAGCTTTCATTCTTGTTTTGCATTTTAAATTTTGTTGCACTTTTCTCTTGGTTACTTTTAACTGACACCAGTGCTTACGCTAGATATTTAAAGTTTGGTTTTTTGCGAAAACCTCCAAGTTCATGCGCTAATTCATAGTGACAAGGTTATTCCTCGCGTTTCAGTTTCCTCGAAGTCCAGTAATATGATTTGATACTGACATTTTAAATTATTTATCTTTGGGGCGACCTCCGTGCACCGCTATTAGTGTATTTTAAAGTAGCCACGACTGTCAATAACTATCGCTACAGTTTGTATAAAAGCTTCTCCTATCCTCAAAATCGACACAAATGTATTATGATTTGTGCCAGGCCAACGGGGAGCAAATTAGTCCGAATATGTTGCAACTGAATCACCTTTGTTATGGATGACTATACAATCAACCTCTCATTTAAGGGCCATGAACGACGCTCTGGGAATAAGTGTGTTTTTTTCTGTAGCAATACCCATGTCTTTTAATTTAGCACTAGCTTTTTTGTTTTCGTTACCGTTGATTTTGGTATGGAAGTCTAGTTTTTTTACCTCCCATCAGTCACAAGTCGCGGTTTATTTTTATATTATTGTAAATATAATTTTGCCTTACGTATACAAGCTTTATATCTTAAGGAGTTGAATATACTGTGCTACAGACCGATTGAATTTTAACGAGTTGCCTCTCTTTATCCCCAAAACATAGGTTATTATAGTTTTTTGCTTTAGAAATATAGGCTTTTATTTAAAAATTGGTATATTCCGGCTACATTACTGAGCAGGTTTATCCGATCGGGCATTCACATCGATTTGTAATTTTTATTTCATAGATAAGCATGGAATTCCTATCAACGACCATCAACGAAATGTGTGAGTTTTATACTGGTTATCTTAAGTTAACATAACAGAAAGTTACTTTAAAGGTCTTATGTAGATAACCAATTAATTTTCTTAAGTATTGTTTTATATGACATCTTAGTTTTCTTGGATAAAATACATGCATTATTATCAGCACTACATTTTTAAAGTTAAATTTGTGAGTTGAGAAAGATTATTGTTTGACTTGAAACTTCACCCATGTACTAAGTGCCTACTCCTTTGCCTTCATAGCCGTCAAAAACTGCGGTTGACGCTAGCTTTTTATCTAAAGTTAACTGGTTCTCTTTTGTTTACGTGTGCTAGCAGCTTATTTGTTCTCTGTTGGCGGTGGGAGTATTCTAAAACAGATCTGTTGAATCCGTCGTTTCCGTTCTGAGTTTACTGTTACCTGATTTGGCTTGTGAACCATGTTTTGAAGCCGGGCCCTCGTAACTGACGCAGATAAATTCACTTGATGTGCCGGTCTTTCCATTTATGGACTACCTTTCACTGTCGCAGTGCTCGATTATGGGATAAAAGTACTCTCCGGAGATGTTTGTGAGTAATTGGAACCTAATTTTCCGTTGCCGAAGATTGTCCCCCTGGCAGTGACGAGAAACTGATTCAGGCGAAATAGTTGACACTTTATGTCTTATCAAGGACACGGGTTTACACTGCCTTCGTTCGAGACCGCACTTTCAGACTTCAATATCAGCTCCGTTAGAAATGAGGAATATTTACATGGAGGAAATTTAAAACAGTCCAGTGTACTCAGCGCTTCTGGTGACCGATATAGGGACATAACCCTACCTCAAAGCCCATCTCCTGCAGGTGGATAACTACTGGTTTCGGCTTTCTATCAGCTAAATTTTGCTTGCCTTACCGGTTAAAAGTCAATATATCCCCATTTTTACCTCCAATCCTGAGACCGTAGTCGCTTTAACAGTATTGTGAATCCTTCTGTAGGGTATTCACAGTCCCGTTTTCTTAACTGCCGTTTTTTTATCTACACAGGGATGCCATTTTATCCCCCGAAGGAATGACGGCGCAGCTCTTAGACAAGCTATTGTCTTCTTCAGCTCTACGGTACCAGTGGATAAGAGTTAAGGTACGTCGCGATACTTTCTTCTAAAGTTATTACTGTTACTATAAGCTGATTTCTACGGGAGAATACGGCCCCGTCTCTCACGAACTGGTGGTTTTAGTTGTTTCATTTTGAGGGTGGAAATCCAAGCAGACTGCTTTCATTTTCGGCGATTCCGTACATTTGGGCTCATCATTGTAAATCACTCGAAAATCGATTTACCAATTAGCTTCTTCCAATGTGCCCCCGTATCAAAATAGCTTCCGTAGCTCTGTAATTAATGAAGAATACAATGCAAAACTACTACTTGTATACACGTTTCCGAAAACGATGAATAATTTTGTTCTTACGAATCAAATGCACCCGAATTTGTATGATTCTCAACCCGTCCTTTTATCAGCCATATCCGACTGCTAGGAGCATGCGGGCTGGCAAAATATCAACTACCGCTCATAGCACTCTTTTTCGGACCCTCACAGTAAGTCGAACTAGCCACACCTGCTAGTCATTAGCAAAGTACAGACTATATCTTGCGCTTCGTATGACTGATGCCAAGCCGATGGACCCAGAGAGCTAGACCCTTTAACAGAGCTCGAATACCGAAAATTGAAGGCATACCTCCGTAAATTAACATGTGTTGATCTAGGTTTTGAGTGGCCTCAATCTCCTGTTTAGACACGCGTTCGATGTAGGTTAGTTGCAGTGAATTCACGAGGCAAGTAACGCCGAACGTTCTCAAACTTTCTTGAAGGAATGAGGCATCCTCATTATGTCATATCGCATGTGGACTGTTTCACTGGCGACGACGTCGGTGCGCTTCATTCGAAGGATGTCCGGTAAACGTGGCGTTGGAGATATTGTAAGGGCCGTTGCGACCAGATAATATGGCTGTTTCGTAGCTGTTATGGCTATTACGTAGCTCACCGGAATGAGGCGTTAAACGCCAGGTCAGCCAGTTTGCGTCCTAGTGCAAACTCAACACAATCGGAACCCCTCAGGACCGTTCTGGGATCTGGCCATGCATAGTGACGGGCTGTAACATTGTCGAACGCCAAACATAATATCAAACGGCTGAGAGAGATTGGGTGTGGACCCAGGACTGACAGCAGACCATTAAGATAGGGATAATTTTGTCGGAACCCCGCCTAGCTGAATCTTACTTCTCAGGCAGTCACGTCGATTAGGATTAAACCTTGCTCTAAAGTTAATAACGCAGATAGCGTCAATTGCTGACTGCCATAACCGATGTCAAGAGCATACCACAGTATAGAAAATTTTTCAGTGCATCCGACGCATTCTGAAATCCCTTGTGTAAGACGACGACAAAAAACCCTGCGCCCTGCAGATGAGACTTATACCGTGGTATTTGATCGCACTCGTGTCTCTGTTCTTGAATACGTATGCAAGGATGGTCGAGCTTCAGTCATCGGTGCTTCAGCCACGTAGAGAAATCAGGACGCAAAATTCATTTAATTTCAGTTGCAGATGCCCGCAGGTGACTTGTTTCTACTAGGCCTCGGTACCGCACCAGGGATTTACTTCTGGGAAGGTTGCAGAGGTGGGCGAAATACAAAAAAACTGTTCCTTCGGCGAGAGGGAGATGGCGTGCAGTTATTTGTCGCAATTGGAGGTACACATGCAGACGCTCAATCGTTGCCGAGCTGTCATCAGCCACGGTACCAGCAACCTTTACCGCCTGCTTCAGGGAGGCATCGCTCTGTAACTGCCTTCGTGACTATTTTCCAGAGTTACCGGAAGTAATCGTCGTTGGCGAAATTAGCTCCATCTGTCTGGAGGGACGGCAGTAAGGTTCTTGTGCGGACACGGAAATATAAACCCTGGCATACAGGTGATCGTGCTGTAAACGTCAGCAAGGTTAGAGTTAGGGTGATGGCTGATGTTTGGGTTAGGGCTTGTTTTAAGGTTGTAGTTAGGACACTGGAGTAGGTACCCTCCCTGAAAGTTAGCTCCAGGAGGTTCCTATTTCTGCGTCCTATCCTTTAATGGCCGTTCGGGTGAGTACTCATTTACGAAACCTAAAAATGACTGTACTGGAAAGCGGAAACAGTGTGAAGTCACGGCCTAAGGCGAAAGGAAGACGTAACCACGTGCAGTACACCAGGCCGATCCGGCAGCGGAAGGCGTATGTGTTAAATCAGGCAGCCAATCAGCCTGTGCTGCGCCTGTACTCACGCGTGTGGCCAAATCACTAGCCCATCGAACATTCGAGATTTTCCTGCGGGGAATTGTCACGCCAGAAGCGGCCAATCCACGATCTACATGGTATAGGCTTGAATTTTCTAGAATGCAGGTGATAGGCCGAAGATTCTAGAAAGCTAAGAACTCCCAAATAAATAGTTTTTTTGTGTTCGAAGGCCGAGAATAAAGTGGTTGTTCCCCGAACCCGCTTTCCTTCACTTTAATCTCCCCGTCGGGCTACGACAGTAGCCTTCATCTGCTAGCCGTAAGCTAACCCAAGGCTGCACGCCGATTCAGTTGATCATCGAGCAACATCTTCACAAGCATGTGGCGTGCGCCGATCAGTCCTGATTGCAACTCACCAATGCGCCCTTCTGTTTTGCCTCCACACGGGCGGTAGCATAGCGACTAACAATCAATGGCTGGGAAGCTAGTCACTGGAGCTATGCATCCTTTCATTTTTATCGCATCGATAGCTCAGACAACCTGACCCATTTCGGAAACTCCAGTCACCGGGTCTACCCAGCAAATGTCGACCAGATGGTTTCTCAAGCAGTTCCTGCAGTTGTGGCAAGGTTTATATGTCTGGGGCTTAGGCAGAAACCACAGCAGTTTTGAAAAGGTGCCATTTCGGACGCTAATCGATCATGTAATGATTACCATGCAAGCAATGTGAGTTTTGTCTCTTTACGAAATGAGGATTGCTACACTACGTCATTGGGACAAAGGGTGAAGTTAGAACTGACCTGTGAGGGATCCGGAGGTTCCAGATATGTGATTTGTACTTTGGCTAGGCGGTAGATCCACGTACTAGTGAGGATTGCGCGCTGTCAGAATGTCGGGTAGGCTTTCAGAACGTTCGGGCGTGCTGTGTATCCGTTTTCAATTGACTCGTCTGCTTTAGTAGCGTCTCTCCCCGCGGACTATATAGTAACCAATGCATTATAACGTACTACCACATTTATTTACGTGTACTCTCTTGCCCCCTAAGAGGGCTGCGTGGTAGATACCCTGAACCAAAACGGGGGACAAATCAGGCTGCGGTAGGCGTTATTGGAATGAGCTCCCAAGAGAAATGCTGAACATGAGGGGTTAGGTGGGCCAAATGCGGTCACGCGTAGGTGCCGGCTCATACCGCACCACCCAGTGTTGCCATTTATGTCTATGGTAGAAGATGCTTCATCTGCGCCCGACCCCACCTCCGGTCTTCTTGAATATGTCTTGTGGTAGGTGTAATGCAAGTCTACTATCACTTAAAACTAATTTGCGCACAAGTCACCGTCCCTGCACCACCCTTCTGTGGAACATGCAGCGAACCTCTTTGGACCACGACGGTCGAACTGACGTGTGCTCTCGCCATCGTCGTCGTCCTACTCCTCCTCCTCTCTATACAACTATCCCTTTCCCATTTCTCTTTCATGCTGTTTCCAAAATAAGTTAGAACCCTTTTCTGCCGTGTTATTCACAGAAGACACATTTTTCCGATGGGTTACGAAAGTGTCAACAAGACATCACCATCTGTTCGAGGCCCAGCAGCACGGATACCTCTTGACCACCCCACCCAGACCATTCGCCTGGCGGGTACACCGAGCGTCACTGTCTCTTTGCTATGCATTCCAACCATGTTAGTCTAATCGAAGGGAAAGGAACGCGTTGGCTGAGCGCAAGTCCTGCCTGAGACCCCTTGCGTACTTCTAGGCCTCTCCAGGATTTCCAGACGACCACGGACGGGATTTGTCACCGTTGTTATGGCAGTTCACAGTCGACTGTCCTCCTCTTGATAATCACAATAATTAATGCCGCGGTCGTCTAGCCGTGACGACGACCACGACTACGACGCACACGCTTTCATAGGCCTGCGTTGTGTGACCAAATTATGTGCGTGACTCACTGTTGTCACTGCTCCCACAGATGATGACGCATCAAGGCCACAGCCAGAGGAATGGCGCTGTGTTTGTCGTTGCTCCTCCAAGTCGGGTTCGCCCGCTCCATCTTCTGTGCGTATCGCGCAACCCTCTTTGCTCATTGAGGGTGACAGTCCTGTCTCTTTCATCTGCACACATGCCAGGAGAGGTCGTTCTAGCCGATTTTCTCGGAGCTGTGCTTTCGCGCATTTCTCCTCACGGTAGTTCACCCAGCCCCCCTCCACCATCTTTCTCTTTCTCCCGCTCTTCTTTCCTCTGGCCACCTTAAGCCTTGTGGACGTTGGTCACTGCTCTTCCCGGGAGTTTTCGGGTCTGCGCGTCGTCTTGCGTTCCCTTCGTGCTTACTCATTTCACTCATCTCAGAGTTGCCAACTGGGGGGACAATCCTTACTCTGCCTTCGCCTTTACTCCCAGTCAGACTTCCCCACTCATCCTTCCCCACTGTAGACCGACAAATAACTTCTCCCGTTTACGCACACGCACCTTCAAAACTCCCCAACTCTCACTCTCTCTCTCTATCGGGCTTTCATTCCTGGCGCCTCGTGTCTGGGCTATCTAAAATTATGCTATGGTGCTTTTTTCATGTTTTGCTTTTTCGAAGTTTCTGCTTGCGTGCCAAGCATGGGCCCACAGTTTACCAGCCAGCACTAATGTTTACACAATATGTAAGGCCAAATTTTGCCAGCGGGGCACGCGGTTAGTCATGCTACCCCTTGACGGTTTCCTTTTACAGCCAGCCGTAAAGTAGAGCAGAGTCCCTAGGGACACTGTGGGCTAACAAGGGTGCCATTTTTCGTAGAAAGTGGGTGCCACTACTTCCCATTACCACTGCGCAAACTTTCTAATCGAACTCCGTTCCTTTAATCCGGCCCTTGTGTTGCAGCGGCAGTAGAGGAAGTTGTACTGTGGTAGTGGTAGTACTAGTAATGTTGTAAGTTGTAATATTGGGGGTTGTGATAGTAGTATTAATAATACTTGTAGCAGCAACAATATTAGTTGTACTGGTAGAGCTAGTGTAAGTAATAATGTAAGTAGTAACATTGATTGTGACGGTAGTAATATTAGCAGCAGGCTTGACCATATCATCCCCTTTTCCTTAGCAGCACGTACATCACACAACGCATGCTTGCAAACCGTACCTCTCATGCGAGAGGGAAGTAGGATCATCGGCCCCTTTTTTCATGTGGCTCCTCTGCTGAGTGTGTGATCCGAGCCTGAGACTAGCACGCTACGCAAAGTGCCGTGGCTTGGAGGGTTGCCAACTAACTATTGCGCTCAGCCCAAAGTGTGTGTGTGTGTATGTCGTCGCCTCCACTGTCCTCGCGCATTCACTCATCGCATGGGCCTATTCGGTCACATGCGCATCCATGACAGCGGAATTCACCGCAATGCCGACAACACCGAGAGATCATGCACACCCTCCGCTCCTGCCATTCTTACCGCCACTGCCACACCCACTACCATGAATGACATCCCCCCAGCCTCTACCGATTTCTTCTGCCCACAATGCGCCTGCAACTTCAAATCACGCATCGGCCTGGTCGGTCACCTGCGAATCCATCGCACGGAGGCTGGTGAACCAGTGCCTTGGGCTCCGACATACAGTCGACGCGCCCGCCTCCACTTTCCTCACTGCTCCCGTACATTTCCACACCGCATGGGCCTATTAGGACACATACGCCGACACGACAACCTGCGGTAAACCACTGGAGGTTAAGCCACATCAGCGCACACCATCTACACTAATACATAGACAACACCCTCACAATACCTGATAAAATCACGGTCTCCTAGATACCGTGGCTTGGAAGGCTGCCAATCTGACGCTTACACCAGATCACGCCGTCGGCCAAGTGTATGTGCTGTATGTGTCGAGTGGCTGACCAGTGGACTGGGAGTCAGACGGCGATCGCTCCTCCATATCCCCTGAGTAAGTAAATCCTGGTGTGTGCGTTATGGGGGCCAGGTCGTGCTGTGGCACGCGAAGACGGGTACGCCGACCCGTCAACCAATGCGCCCACTCCCAAATCAGACAACTGACTGGCTTGGATGGTGGTCTGACCGTGGGGGTGGGAGAGAGTGAGCTCAACAGCTCAGCGCATTTTCCTCACTATTAGCAATCTGACGCGCTTGAAACTATCACGGTGCGCTAAAAGCCGTGGCTTGGAAGGTTGCCAACCCACAGGATAACTCGGACCGCGTGGTCAGCCCAATGTGTGTTTTGTGTGGAGTGGCTGACTGGCGGACTGAGAGTCAGGCTGCAATGGTTCCTTCTTAATATGGCCTTTATGGCACTACCATTCCGTGGGATCCAAGTCAGGTGTGGTGGTACGCCCAGGGGCGGCTCCAGCCGCGCCAGCCACCTGCGCCCTCTCCCATCTCCGGTCTTCTTGACTCTGTCTTGACACCGGGCTCAGGTGGGGAAGGAGGAGAGAGTGCGGTAGCTGTAGCGCAAGGCTACTATCACTTAAAAATAATTCACGCGCAAGTCACCGTCCCTGCACCACCTGGTGTGCAGGTTGGCGAGGTCTTATTGGATGACACAACGCATCCAAATTGTCGTAATAGCACATGGACTTGCGAGATTTTAACTAAGGATCGACAAATCTGCATGCTCCCTCATCGAAAGTCTACTTATTTCACAGCTAGCCCTTGCGCTGGTTTGTTTCACTGTCTGCCACCATGCAGACTAACCGTCACCCAGGCGAAGAGGTAGACTTCGTTGATCATGAGTCTATTTCTCTATCAAGCTAAACGTAAAAATCAGTGAAATTTTGCCCATTTTTATTTGTTTTCAAGACAGTTTTCAAAGCTGCACGCTTGGACCTTAGGTCTCCTTGTTTTGTACATCTCAGCATGACCTTTGTGCGGCCTATCTGTCGGCCAACTTCCATTACAGTCTGCAACCGCGTCAGTTGTTTTTGACACCGGTCCCAGTCGTGGGTGAAGCGGTTTTAGAGTGCTCAGTCTGCCTGTGGTTGCGCACCCCCGAGAAGCTCTGAGCCTACCCCCACCCCCACCGCCCTCCGACATGTACCAACACGTCACGGCGTGGACACGGGCGTGGTTCACCACCGCAACAACTCAGGACCCGCCATCATGGCAGTGTTGCGGAACGTTTACTTCTGGGGCATGTCGGAGTCCGATGACGACGTTATGCTAGAAGTAAAAGTCCGATTTAGTCTGTTTTCCGTGCTACAACGGCCTCGCTCCTCGTATTTCCGTCCGACGGACAAGTTGTGGACTAAGAAACCCATGGTCGGGATGGCTTTTGTCTCCCCCCCCTTCTGGGAGTAAGAACGCCCCTCCCCCGAACCCAAGTCAAGGACTGCTATGCAGGTTACAACCCATGTAACGTCTGGTTTGAAAAAAAGGGGGCCTGTGCCTTGCCGGCAGAAATCTGGGAAGTCGCCTTGAACCCGTAACATACCGCCTGACTATACAGACATTGGCGCTGCACGGTGCGAACGTTACTGGATTTAGCTACCAAGATTCGCGCAATTTCAAAGTTTTGGACGCTGGTAGAGGCCGATGCATCCTTACACAGTTATCTCTGTCGGCTGCTCGGAATGGCGTCGCAATCGCTCCTAGTGATGAGGTTTCAACTTTGTCCAGTCCTGCACAGTACTATGTTCGTCTCCGCTCCCATCCCCGGTCTTCTCGACTCTGTTTCGACACCGGGTCCAGGTGAGGGAGTGGAACAGAGAGAGAGGTAGTTGTAGCGCAAGTCTATTGTCACTATATTCTTGCGCATGTCACCGTCCCTGCGCCACCCTACGGTGGACATCGTCGAAAACGACGGTCGCACTACCATATCCATGATAGATTCGAAAACAGTCCAAATGGATCAAGCATAAATTCCTCGGGAGTTGCAATCGGAAATGATAAAGTCCGGCTGTCGTAAGCGAAACGAACCAGCATTTCCCAGGAGAGTCCATGGGGGCGGCTTTTATAACGTTGTCTCAAGACAGAGCCTATCTCGCTCTCTGCACCCACGCCCACCAAGACAGTCAAATCGACTGGAGATGGACCCAGACGCATCGTATGGCGAAGCCGAAGCCGCGTTTAAGCGTGCCGCGCGCGTTCACTTGATCCATACAAACGGGTACAATTTTACGGGGTCTCGAGTCCCACTTCACGAGTCTAACATGAAAGCCACAAGCTAACCTACATTACTCAGTAAAACGAAATCATCTAGTAACCTGCAGCCTTCCACGCCATGATAGTTAGGACATTTTGGTGTTTTTAAACACGTTTTTGTTTTTAACGAGGGGATAAACTCCCGGAGTTTTATAAGTGGTCAGGATAGATGCTGGAAATCTTGGTGTTTTGGTGTTTGGTGTTTTTAAACACGTTTTTGTTTTTAACGAGGGGACAAACTCCCGGAGTTTTATAAGTGGTCAGGATAGATGCTGGAAATCTTTGGCAAGTGGGCAGCTTCTGACAAAAGTCGGCGTTTGACCAGCAAAGAGAGCAGGTGGCGACCACCGCCAAGGCTGGTGTGGACATCGTCTCTGCATTCAGAAAATACCTGTTTGCGAAGAATGTTCAATCCTTCGACCTGACTGCGCCTGCATTCGCCCTTCCGCTAGAGGTTTCAACTAGCAACTCACTCCCACCTTCTAAGCCATCCTTTCCTTACTATTTCACTTGGGCGGTTTGCCAGTCAGCAGCCACGACCTGCTGGCGTAACTTCAAGCAATTTCAACCGAAGCAGTACTGAAAGCCAACTCTGCGGTCGATAATTTTTGTGCGCTTGTTTGTTGTACTGAATGGTTCGTCTTTTCTGTGCCCCTCCGGAGACGTTAATGGGGTTGACTGAATCACTCATCGCAAGTGCCATCAGCCGAAGCCCACTTGTCGGCGCCATGGCGTCACCCCTGACAGACAGCGGTGACCCTATCCCCTAACCCCCCACCTCCTCCTCCCCACTTGAATAATTCATTTGACCCACTTGTAAAAAACTCGGCGGTCTCGGTGGGATTCGAACCCACGCCAGCAAGGCTTTAGTACAGACAACGCTCTGGCCAACTGACTTATGAGGCCCCACCGGGAGCCGTGAGTTTAATCACACTTGGGTCAAGTTACCCGCCCAGCCTTCTGCAACGTATGGAATCCAACAATTCGGATACAGTAAGCTGACTGCCCATGCAGGATTTCCTAAGCAATCAATCTAGAATCCACCAGGTGACTACCGGGCAGAATGAATTAGTAGAGGATTTTGGCAGATTTGAATAATTACTTTGACCCGCTTTGTGAAAAACTCGGCGGCCTCGGTGATTCGAACCCACGCCAGCAAGGGGAAGGCTTTAGTACAGCCAACGCTCTAGCCAACTGAGCTACAAGGCCCCACCGGAAGCCGTGAGTTTACTCACACTTGGGTTAAGTTACATGCCCAACCTACTGCAACGTGTGGAATCCACCGATTCGGATACAGTAAGCTGACTGCCCAAGCAGGATTTCCTAAGCAATCAATCTAGAATCCACCAGATGACTACCAGGCACAATTAATTAGTAGAGGATTTTGGCAGATTTGAATAATTACTTTGACCCTTTTGTGAAAAACTCGGTGTGATTCGAACCCACGCCAGCAAGGGGAAGGCTTTAGTACAGCCAACTGAGCTACAAGGCCCCACCGGAAGCCGTGAGTTTACTCACACTTGGGTTAAGTTACATGCCCAACCTACTGCAACGTGTGGAATCCACCGATTCGGATACAGTAAGCTGACTGCCCAAGCAGGATTTCCCCGAGAAATTAATATAGAATCCACCAGATGACTACCAGGCACAATTAATTATTAGAGGATTTTGGCAGATTTGAGTAATTCCGTTGACGCACTTGTGAAAAACTCGGCGGCCTCGGTGGGATTCGATTCATTTTCCCACCTTGGAAACCGTCCGTTATTTCGTGTCTCGGCGTTTAGCAGTCTCCTTCCTTCTGAGGAGTCGCAATGGCTCTCCACCCCGCGTCGTTTTGCTCTGTTGCCTTTGTGCCCAGATCTTGAGGCGCTCGAGTTCGTGTCAATGCACTTCTTGCATTATAAAGTTCGTTGAGGCATGGTCTAGGCTTTAAGGCAACTCGCGCGACAAGGGAACGTCTGCCCTTAAACGGTAATATTAGCCAATTCACACAGTGGCCGCGATAACTCAGGGGGTGAACAGCCAGCGCGCAAATTCAGGAAATCAAGGTGCGGCAGCCACCGCCAAAAATCGTCTCTGTAGGCCACCACGACTCACATAGGTGACATTTATTATGGGCGTACATCCCCAATAACGCCTGCCGTGCCCCAATCTGGCCCTCATGCGGGTCCAGTGTATCCACTGCGTAGACCGTTCTGAGGGCAGTCGGTAAAATGTGTGTTTGTGCGGAGTGGCCTACCGGTGGTCTGAGAGCCGGGCTACAGTGACTCCTTAACGTGACCTCTGGCACTCTCACACATGTGAGGTGTAAGCCGCACAACCGCCTGTTGTGTAAAATCCTGTTGCTTGTATTTTGGGGACTAGGTCGTGTAAGTAGTACGCGTAGACAAGGCCATTAGATACATCAGAAGCTGCGTCCATTCCCCGCGCCAGTCAACTGACCGGTTTGCACAGTGCAGTGTTTGGGGCCTGCTAATTGGGATAGAGAATGAGGTCGACGTCTCAGCGGAGTTTCCTCACTATAAAAAAGCCTGACGCGCTTGAAGCCATTGGGGTGTGATAAAACCGTAGAATGGAAGATTGTCAACTGACGGGATTACTCGGAACGCGCGGTCAACCCAGTGTGTGCTTGTGTGGAGTGGCCGACTGGCGGACCGGGTCATGCTGAAATGGCTCCGTCTTAATGTGGCCTCTATGGCATTGTCACTTCGTGGAATACGAGCCAATGTGGTGGCTTGCTTAGAAATGGCTCAGGCCGCGCCACTTACCTGCGCCCTCCCCTGCCTGCGGTCTTCTTGACTTGGTAATGGCACCGGGTCCAGGTGAGGTAGGAAGAGAATGTGCGGTAGATGCAGCGCAAGGTGCCGTCTTTGCGCAACCGGGCTGTGAGGCACACGGTGGGCCTCGTCGAAAACGACGGTAAAACTGTCTATGGGCAGACAAGTAGCTTCACCACATAGATGAAAGGTGTGCTACGTGAGAAGTAAAGTACTCGTCCAAATCGGTGATACCTGTCTCGCATCGAAAGTTTTTCTGAATCCTGTTTCCGAATCTCCTAAAGTCAACCAATAGCGTAATTTTTGAAACGTTAGCCTATGATAAGCACCTTACAATAGTAGGCTATTCGCATAACCTTGAATTTGCGTACACTTTCACAGCCCATGCAATCTATATTAAGAGCGATCACATTGTACTATTCGTATTCATAATAGTGTCGCCTTCGCTCTCTGTAGCCAATTTCGCATCGACTGCTCTAACGTTTTAGACAAGGTCTGTTTTCACCTCAACGTTGAATAGTGTGTTTTACTCGTTTGATCTGTTCGTCCGTGTTGTCTGGATTCACAAGCGCCCTGTTTGTATTCCTTTGTTGAACATGCATCTTGGAGCAGCGTCAAACACACACCATCGGCACATCGGTTTGAGTTCACGCCTGCACCTTAGTACTTGCCGTGTTGATAGTCGTTACACGGCAGCATATATTTTTATTTAAGTGGTCTCTTCTAGGGGTCATAGCTCACAGCTGGCAGCGAAGTAGTTAACGCGCCAGAATGCAATAGATTCGGCCCTTTGATCTGCTTTTCGTCTCACCCTGGAGTGAATCAGCACACACTTCCTCCTCCTTTCAGGCAAAATTATCAGTGTTCTCACCAGCGCATGCTTTGACCAATCGATTTGGCCCTTCTTCAGCGTGGACGACACAGCCCATTCGCGCACAACTCTCGCGCTCTCATTTTCTTGTGACGATGCAAACATTTGCATAAATCAGGGCTTTATTAGCTTTTTTTATGACTTGCACTGGCTTATGCCAATCAGTTGGTTGGTATTCCCCTCATGTGTAATCCGCTTGAAGAAAAGGAACAACCCTTTTTGGATGCCGTCTTTCGTCAGGTATTTGAGCGTTTTTTTTTACTCCATGGGGTGCGTAGAGTACGAGAGAAATAAAACGCTAGAGTGCAGAGCCTGCCACATGGGCTTTCTCCGTTTTGGCATTGGCCTCTAGTTCGCGTCGCCGTTATATCGCCTCACCTCTTTTTTTGACTGCAAACACACATCTTCGCGCAGTACATAATGTTCCCTACCTCCTGGTTGATCTTTCTGATGCCGCTTTTGGCAAAATACCGTCGTTTCCTGTACTGCACGCGTCGTACGGGCAAACGTGGATAATACCCACCGAATGATTACGCATTCTGGTGTACTTGTTGTCAGCTTTGCTTAATCAATGTTTTTAATCAATTTTTGGCGAATGAAACCATCATGAGGTTTCATTTTTACAAAGGGCAGGACTAGAAGTTTGCCAGACGGTCACTGTTTAACCGTTACAGCTACCTCCGCGGAAGCCTTGTCACATTGAATCCCAATTTAATTATTGGCTGGAGGACTTGTGAAGCATCGATCTTATGATCCAATCAAACAACTGCTGTTTGGCAGTGGCCGACCTCGCCTAATTGGCGTCTACACGTTCCACAACACGGATTCATCCTCTCTCACAACTGAACCAGGTTTCATGAAAGTGGACCGCCGTTTGTGAGACAAACTGTGCATCTTCATCCAATCTCCCCCAGAGAGAACGCCGTCCAAGATTGACGAACATTTTAGCCGTTTTAGTGTTTTGCGCCTTACGATCTTCATCTAGGTTCAGTTGGCTTGATGTCTCCGGATTGCGGGGGTAGATGAGGTCAGTAGACACCAGGTTCTGTTGCAAGGTGTAAACTCGCTGAGGCGCGGTGCGGACGGCACAGTATCTTCTCGTACTGCCAAGCGTTACCGTCTTTATGGGGGTAACTTGTCCGGTTCTTCGGTTAGCTCATATTATCATTCCTGCATGCATGGGACAAGCGTTAGACAACGACTTCATGCCACAACCACTGCACGCGATCTCATCTGTCAGTTTGGCTTGGACTACCGCCTGTTATAATGGAGGCAAAAGAGTGAGAGCGTTCGCATTCAGGCCTTGGTTTTCTCACTACAATAAACCAGTTTGTATTTGAACTATCACGTGCTAATGGCCTGCCAACGGATAGTCAGGCTAAAGCGGATGCTCTACAATGTGGGAATTGTTGGCACCCTCACTCATGCGATACTTGAAACATCGTCATTGAATTAGGGGCCAAGCGCATGCGTGGTGCGCGTAGACGTAGCTTTAGTCTCGTCAGCTATTGTGTCCATGTCTATCCTTAGTCGTTTTAACTCTTCCTAGGTGAGTGTGGGAATAGACAGGGAGGTAGGGTTTCTGCAAGTCCTCTGTGCGAGAACCCAATTCTCCTGAAGGTCACAACCGAGCACCCTTATGGAAAGTGCTGATTTGCTTAATTTGTTACGGCCTAACTTATGATTGGATAACCACATACCATTTAGGATTTGGAATCGCACGGTAAACCACCTTCGAAACACTGTTTGCTGAAAATTCTTCCCAGTAATGATATGCCACAGTAGCCGTAACTACTATTTTGTCAGGGCGGTCTGTTATCAGCAGCCCAAAATTATTATTTCTGATGTCCTTATTCGAGACCAGCTGCCTCAAGGCCATTCACCGTCCCAGTGAGCGGTTCCGTACTCAATGACATTCAGCCACTTGACCGACTTCCGCTCAAGCACACACATGCGTCCAGGTAGCCTCGGCCGACTAGGCGTAACTTGAACAGGCCACTATGCCCGCTGCCTTCTCGGGTAATGTGACACACACCATTTGGGCAACGCTTGAACCTGCTCTACAAACCTATTAGATCCACTGCCATCACGGTCCCTCTCTCCCAGGCACGACTAGACGGATTCAACGCTAGCTCTAACTTCTTCGGTGGCCACTGTTGCCTGAGGCAGCAACTCAGTGTTCTGTGCACAATAAAATGCTTCATCCCGGTGCCTTATGTCATCTCCTAGAAGCGTTCTGCGTACAAACACTGCTTAGACGCCACTGTCTAGCAAACGTGCAGTGTAAACTTCGGTAAACTCCCGTAAAGTCTCGCCCGTTTCTTCAGTTTATCTGACCTCTGCGCCCAGCTCTGCTTATCAGCCCCTCGTCTACTCCCCCCTCCGCCCCCTTAAACACAAGTGGACCACACGCACGTGTTGTTCGCGCACCTAACGAGCGCTCAATTGCCACCTCACGAGATCGTACCAAGTGCAGTTTTTGCTGATAGACTGCAGCCCTACCGATCGAAGCGCGCTAGTCAGCGCCTATTTGTCAGGACGCCTGCGTTACACAGTATTGCCTCCTGGTGCGTGCGTGCATGCATGCTGCGTGAACCCAGCAGTTTCAGAGTTCTGACGGCGACGGAAGTAATATTAGCCCTCACTTTCTGATGCAGCACAAACGCCCCCCCCCGCCCTCGGTTATCGCCGTAGAATGGAGCACGTGCTACCACCTTGCATTGGGGCACAGGCTGACTGGCAAGGCTATCAACATCTTTCCAACAGTCATTTAGTGGCCCTTATTTTGGCCGGTGAACTCATTTACCCGATTCGTGCTTGAGCAGTGCCAAAAGGATATAGCGTTTTTTTATTGGTCCGTCTGTCTCCGCTGTCTCGGCCAATAGGATTCTTACTGGCTTAACTCGATAACGCGCCGACAACTAGTTTTGACGGACGCATTTCGCTGGTCGCCCACTTCGGCAGAAGCGCACGCACCGGGATTGATTTTTTTCGTATGCCGGTCAACTGTGACTGGTTTTATCGGCGCTCTGTCGCATGTTAGCCACTTTTCCCCATAGCCTAATTATATTTATTTCTCCATGCTGCTTTGCCTGAGAGAGGATCCAAGGTTGGCTGAACGCGCAAGCCGCGGAGGGAGGTGATTACTTATACCTCGATGCTACTTGATTTGGACAAATGGATTTGGTGGCGAAACTTGCGGTTGACGTACCACACACATAAATATTCATTACGGTGTCTGCCGGCAGCCAAACAGTCATAGAAAATGTGATAAATGCTAACTAAACGCCTTATTCCCAAAACGTGATCGATACGTACAGTACACGCGTTGAGATTTCTAATCCAGTCAGCAAGCATAAGCATGTGGTATGATGAATGGTGGTGTTACATGCCCCGATAATACACCTCTGGAATTTTGCGACACTTCTAATAGTCTCTGGGCTTCAAAGTAGTTTAATAGTGCAAAATTACATGGCGGTAGTTTCGGCATCCTTGTTGCCCAGGCAATCATCGTACTGCAGTGCGCATTATCCCTAACATGTAGATGCCACGTCAGAAGGCCACCATCCCCGCTTAAGACTTCGGGAGATGCTTCTACCGAGAACAGGTATACGTAGGTGTCTCAAGTGACGCGTTTTTTGAAAACGAATGACCTTCAGGTATGCTCCTTTCAAATACCACACAGTGCCGTTATCGGAGTAGCACCTTTTACCTTGTAAAGCTTGGTAACCGACTAAAAGTGGGTATTTGTTTTGTCTGCATTATAAGAGCTCATCCTTCTCCTCCTCCTCTCTCTCTCTCTCTCTCTCTCTCTCTCTCTCTCTCTCTCTCTCTCTCTCTCTCTCTCGAGAAGCCGCGCTCAATGTGTTGAATGATTTCTCAAATGTTATGAACTCGGTGTTGGGCTTTTTGATTTCCCGCTAAACCAATGCGCGAACTCGGAGTAAATCTTCTTCATGCGCGGTCCAAAAATTGATATGAATGTTTGAGCTAAAATCAGGCAGCTTTAGCGTAATTTACGCATAATATTCATAAGCAGTTTGAGTATACGTCTGTCAAAGCCTGCAGAAATTTGTCCCATAGGGTTTGTTTCATGTTCGCTCATTACTTTCTAGGGAAATTAAAAAGCTCAGAATGATGAAATGGAGTATATCCCAGAAAACACTCGGGGAACGCTAGAGAATTCACGGATGAGCCGAAGCTTTTCGGAGCTGACTTCACGCAGCGGCATAAAATAGGCGAAACCCGCCTGTCTGGGCTTTTAGCCAGTCTTCTTCATCTTTATTCTCTTCCATCAACAAAAACAGGGATATTTCTGTCCTGAATGCGTCCGCTTTGCATGCTCACCCTACTCGATGATGTTCATCTTGTGGGCGATGGGTGTAGTGTATTGTTGTTGACTGCAAAGATCCTTGTGAAAATGCTAAACGCGTCTCTGTCTATACTTACTTGTGATTAGTACGGTTGCCAGCATGTCTGATGCAGCCGGCCACAATGATGTCACCGACTGTACCCCTGCACACGTGACGATTAACGTCAGCGGATCTCGGCAGCTCAACTCATTCTCCTCGCCAGTAACGGAGATCGTATACCGAAAGTTCAAGAACCACTTCCATGTAGTGGCGAAGTGTGACCAGCCAGGTTTCGAGTTGACACTCTTCGAATAGGGATGCGTTCGATTTCGGGGAATTCTTGTCGGGCTTATACAGTTGTACATTAGGACAGTTGTTTCACTGTTCGACATACGTAAGAGGTTGGGAGCCGTGAGAAGACAGTCATGTATCATACTGTCAATTGTCTTTGCGAGTGAAGGGATTTGGCGGAAAATTGTTTGCAGCTTCCAGGCTGGTGTGCATTCAGCTATGACAAGGCCCGTTGAAAGCTCCGTCCACAGAAGACCGGCTTGCCTAACGTGACTGCAGCTGCTGCTATGAGTACGCGCTGTCCTACTGGTTTCTGACAAATTGATTGAATCATGTAAATCGTCCGAGTCCGCGCGATGCCCGGTATCAACCATGGCAGTTCGCCGTCGTTTTGGCCGATATCCACCGTGTGCTCTAAAGCAGGTTGGGCACAGGAACGTTTACTTGCGCGTGAATTGGTTTGTAGTGATAGTAGACTTGCGCCGCATCTGCCGCACTCTCTCCTCCCTCACCCATCTGACCCAGTGTCAAGACGGCAAGATCGTGTGCAGGTGGCTGGGGGGCGTGAGCCTGCGCCTAGACTTGCCACCACACCACCACTCAAATGGGACTCTTTTCATGGATGCGCATTTCCGATAACACCTGCCGTGCCCGGGTCTGGCCATGTGTTTGTCAAGCGCATCTACCGCGTGGGTAGTCTAGGGGGCGCCAAAAACATGTCACATTTCACGATTTCGCGTGACGCCTTAGCTTAGGCGTATGCTCGGCATCAAACACGTGTATGGAGACGGCGTTACTTGCCTTCCCAGTTTCATTTTTGGCCGCGCTGGGAGGTGTTCGTGCATCTGTCTTTGATGGGTGCTTACCCGTGCTATCCATGGAGCCTTCTCCAAACCGCATAGGTAGGCTATCTAAGCCGACAACTTGCCCTCCCATATTCCGCGTGTATACTACCGGAACTTTATCTATTGATGCGGTATGGGAAACGCTCTCCAACCTGCTCTGTTGGTTTACGAAATTCCCTCCGAATGGCCTACTGGAAACTCTGGCCTGGAGCATTTCTGTATGCATCACGTTCTCGACTGTGTTTAAATGAAGGCAACTCGTTTTTTCTTCCCCCCTCCCTGTGGGGGCTTGCGTCGTCTGATGTGTTTTCCATGCGTGCATTCATTCATACGTAAACGTCAATCTGCTCCACACACTCCCGCAGTGATCCGTTTATCCTCCATCACTGGCGTTGAGAGGGCTGAAAATTTGCAGTGTCTCTTCTACGAAGGTACTCAACCTGCCGGCGTTGGTAAATAAGCATAAAAAAGGGGAGATGGGCCGTTTCCGTCCGATTTGACACATGCACAGTTGACGGAACATAAATCGGGCCTCATCAAAGGATTTACTGTGAAATAAACAGGATCTCGGATCCCAGGACTAAGTAGAGACGCAGTGTGCAGGAGTAAAATCTCCGGTTTTGTTGGATAGAAGGAAAGTAACAAACCGAAAAAGTACTGTGACATAGCCAGTCAATAAGGCTTTAATCATCACTTTCGACTTATGAGTGCGGACGCCACCCCTAAGTCGGAGCGGAACCATGGTTGAAAAAAATCCGCCAAAGAACCGAAGCTAAATTGTAAAGGCCCTCTACCGTAGGGTAAAAACCCACGTCACCTGTCGGGTGCGATGCAATTCCTGTGACGCTAACTACCTCGAGAAGATCGATGGGTGGCAGCAACCACGCTAGTTTAGTTCTGAGGGCGGACTTGGTATAACACTATGCCGCATCCGGCCACACCGTAATCTCCGGGTGGCGTAGAGGGAAAGAAAATGAGGTTATTGAGAGAGCAGAATACCGTAGGCATAAATCAACCGTTGTGGGATCATCCCTGCTGGGTTACAGTTCGTATGGCTTCACCTCAATTACCGAAACCACAGAGGACAAGGCGGGAGGGGGGAGGGGTTGGCGAACGCAAGCGGTAGCACCAACATACAGGTGCTTCGGGGACAACTAACGCCTTTGCCAGCGTGCACACTAAGTGCCATGCGGAAATTGACAGCTGCTGATCCCGTGCCCTTCACCGGGCCTGACCAGATGACCTCGGACTTCGTGATGCGACACCAAGTTTAACGACACCAGAGTTTTGATGAGGAGCCGTGTCATTGCCCTCGGGGATAGTTCGCTTGCTCCTCCTCCCCGCTTTTTTCTTCTTCTTCCCTATCCTACCTCTTCGTGTTCAGGTCCAGTTGATGTGTGGTATACCATGAAATGTTGATCAAAATTCAGAAATTTGCTTTCAATTAGAAAGAATTACTTAGATGGGTTGTAATAATATTTATTGTGCGGTAGCATCCCTAGGTGTTACAGTCACCTCAGAATGTCGGCTTTTGAACGAGCTTCCTGTCGGTCGCACTCTGTAAAAGTACTACTTAAGTAGTATAATATTTGCACATTTTCAATGCGCTTATAAATTCAAATGTATTTTATAGAAAACTTGCACAAAACAGTCGTTTTGCACTCTTTTGGTGGCCAATTACGTCTCGGTTTTTTTCTAATTTTTTAGTGGATCTGGCCCGTTTTGTATACTTAATAAGCAGCCTTTATAAATGGACGGGCTTTACCAGTGGTCTTATAAAAGCTCATAATTAGAAAATTTTCTAAAACCGAAAACTTTTGTTTGCATGAAAATCGAAGTGGAGACTATACTGTGCGGAAATCAGTATTGCAATCCTGCATAGGTAATATTTTCCAATCGAAAAAACAGACAATGTTGTCTTGTATGGCCGCCTAAACAGGACGCGGGAACGGGAACCGTTTCGCGCCAAATTCAGAAGAAATGAGGTTAATAATTAAGTCGAGGATTAGGGTCAGTTACGGGTTAGGGTTAAGGTCAGAGTTGGGGCTAGGGCCAGAAAAAAAAACAGTTTAGAATTTCGGTGAGCGTTTCACGAGAGTTGGCATTCGGTAACTGCACATACATGCAGTTTCTGTGATCTGTCAGGGTGTGATGGGATGAATGACTTAAGTTCTCGTCCGTCTGTCCTCCCCCGCATCGAGGCGTGCCTTTGGAGATGAACTGTGCTCCTTCTGCTGAAGCGTTGACCATTTTTAATTCATATCTTTTATCGTCCTCCAAAAATGAGGCCTAAATTCAGACGCAGTCTTTGGCACGAGGTCACTTTCTTGGCGCGTTCTCGTCTGTCCTTTGTTCCTGTTTGGACGGCAGTGTGTCTCTCATAGCAATGACCCGGTTGCTGATAATGAACTGATATCCGTTTACGTGAATCCTATCTCAATGATAGTTTATTAGTGTCTTTTACGAACCTCAGTTAATTACTCTAGTTCATTTTCCAAGCCCAGTTTTTAGAGGTTTTAAATCTCACACCTTGAGGGTTCTTGGCCAGTATATGTTAGCTTGCTTAACTCCGGGTACAATGGCAGCTGACAGTCCTACTCTACACTCCAACCGCGCCTCTTTCTAGGCCTGGTCAGTCTTTGTTCGTCTAACTTTGTGTTTCTGCTTCGACAATTTTAACCAGCTTTTTTAAAACGTGCTATTGCCCGTCTCCCTGCAGGGAAAGTCTGGGAGGCCCTATAAACTGCGCATATGCGACACTGACTTGGCCATATGTGAGGACATCGGTGACGCCCTCCCCATCCGCGTTTGGTCTTGGTAAGAAATCTAGTTCTTTTAACTCCTCGCCCCCCTCCCCAACCTTCTTCCCCACTTCTGTTTTCCACACTCTCTGCGTCGGTCTGACAAATGCTCTGTTCAAACCGACACTTCGACCACCGATTCCGACGAGGTCCACCGTTTGCCCCACACCAGGAAGGGTGAAGGGACGGCAGTTTGCGCGTGAATTAGTTTATGGTGATAGTGGACTTGCACAGCACCTACCACCCTTTCCCATCCATCACCTTCTTTGTCCTCGGTGTTATGGCCGAGTCAAGAAAACTGGAGAATACGCCCTTTGTTTAAATGGTGTACCACATCGATGGAGACAGAAACTCACTATGAATGGAAATTTCCTAGCCTTAAGAGTCTCATATGTTGCAATTTTTGAGAAGTGAAAACTACCGTTTTTAAGCATAAAGTGTGAAAAATACTTTGCCACCCGATGCTTGCACTTTTAATTAAAATATACGCGTATTTGTAAGGGCATCGAAAATCGATTTGAAAATTCATGCTATTTAAGGAGTCGTTTTTTACAGAGTGCAATTTTGCAGCCGGTCGACAAGTAGCTCGTTAAAAATCCGTGACTGATATACCCGGACTTATGCCGCTTGGTAATTAATATTACAGCCCTACTTAAGTAATTCTTTCGAATTTAAAACACATTTCAGGATTTCGGTTAGAACTTAATGAGGTAGCACCTCTGATATACATCCGGATCGCAAACGGAAGTGGGCAATTCCGTTGTGACTTTAGAGGTGTGACTCTACAGCCCACAAAGGCGGTTAGCGTGTTTGCCCGTAAACCTCTTTCCCCATTTCCGCTCCACGGTCAGGATAGCTCAGGTACGCCACTTCCTTCCATGTGACGTTTGCTAAAAAGGATGAAACCGTTTGCACTTCAGCACTCAGCTTGAGAGACCAGGTTATCGGTGACACAAGGAGGACTTGGTGGGGGGAGGAGGGAGGAGAGATAGGATTAGTAGGAAGAGCATGCTGATGAGTGAAGGAACAAGAGAGGATGAGAAGCGATAAGGAGAGCGGGAGGAGAACAGGAGGAAGCCGAGGAGACAGAAACCAGTTATGCGGCGTTGTCAGGCGCTACTCTGTAGAGCGAAACTACCATCATCGGAACCTCTAGGCGTCGAAAGTTGTTGATCAAGCAACTGGCCATTTTCGGCAAAACAGAAAGCATAACTTACCTTCAGACCACTAGTAGGACACCTGGCAGTCGTGAGATATGACACCGTGTTATGAACTTGCCGTACCCCTCATTGGCCGCTCTTTTTACGCCTCGCCTCGATCGAATCCCCAAATCAGAACTCAACCAGGGTGGAAGAAGAGAAGTACTTCACTCGAAGGCTGGTCATCAGACAGCCACCCGTCTTCAACGAAGACTGGCCGGATGAATGCCCGGTTTGCGCGGTATCAGGCGAAGTTATATGGGTCGGTTTCTGATGTTTTTGTGGAAGCTGATAGGTGGGAAGTGGATTTCGCTTTTTAATTTGCATTCTTGCCCAATTTAGGTGTTTCGTGAGCTCCTTATACAGTTGTTGCCAAGGTTCTCTTCCTGTTCTTTTGGAATGTTGCAAGCCGTTTCTCAGTAGTCCTCCAATCCCTGTCAACGATACCATAGATGTTGGGATGGTAAGGATGCCTTGTATGGCCACTCACAATACATGTGGCTTTGCACTAAATTCCAAGGAAATTATGTTAAGGATTAAGGTGAGGCTTGAGTCCAAGTTTAGAGTTATGCTTAAGCTTGAGGTTAAGGTAAGAGTTAGCGTTAGCGTTAGTGTTATGACACGGAGTATATTTACCCTTCCTGAAATTTACCGCAAGGCCACCTGTTTCAAGCTGGCGTGACGGTTCCTATTCCCGTGTCGTTTTTTAGGCGGCCATGCAAGCCATCCCTACCGCGAGAATCATTCGACAGACAAATATTCAACTTTTCACCCTCCTATCTGCATTTCCTGCCACTTACTTTCGTCAAAACCACTATTTTTTCTTGCACTTCGGGGGTGATGCTATTTTCTTTGTCGGCTGGGCTGAAGAAGGGGTATCACATTCCAGTGACTGGCGAAGTCGCCGTAACATATTCGTACTTCATCAACACTGCTTTTGAGATTATCCTGACTTAGGTTCGGTGGATGGCACCGTGTTCGTGCAACCGAGCACACATCCAAATGCTGATTGCTTCCCCTCCTACGGTTAGCTGCCAACTGGCCTACCGACATCGTAGATGGACGCTCCGAGACGCACGCCCTTTGAAGCTCATGGGGAGCTCTATGCCCTCAAGTCTCGGCGCCGTAGGCCCACGCTGGCGTCGCAATTTAGATTACCCGGGCATTCGCGAAAATGTCTTTCTCCACCCCCTTCCCTAAGCCAATGGTGTACTATCACCTCGGGTGTGACTCATTCGTTTTCCTCATTACCGTAATGTTGTCAAGGTAATTTGTTTCTGTTCTCCTCGCGCCTCTCCCACGCAGCGTCCTGTCTCGCGTGCCCATCATTTTTAAGTCATTTGTATTTAAACGCAATTATATCTGTCCACCTGCTCTGGCTGATACCGCATCCGTCTTTTGTTCTCCCTCCCACCCCGCCCTGGGACCGAGTTGGGTCCCGTCAAGGCTACCAAGGCCGAGATCAGGATCCCTTGGTTTCTCTCCTCAACGACGGTAACTTTATGCCATCTGGTTTTTATTTTTGTCTTCTTGTGCACGCAACCTGCTCCATAAATCTGGCTACCGTCAGCTGCGGCGATAGACTGCACAACAGCCCGACCATGATTTATGGCTCTGTGGTGCATATTGGTGTGTGTGTGTGTGTGTGTGTGTGTGTGTGTGTGTGTGTGTGTGTGTGTATTATTGTTTATTTGTTATTGTGAGAGAGGTCAGATGCAGCGCAAGTCTACTATCACTTTAAACTAAATCACGCGCAAGTCACCGTCCCTGCTCAACTTTCCCATGGAGCATACGGTGGACATCGTCGGACTACGACGGTCGAACTGTCGTGTGTGCCCCCTAAACGGGCCACGTGGTAGATGCGTTGGACCAACACGGGGGCCACATCAGGGCACGGCAGGCGTTATTCGGGTTGCGCTCCCATAACAAATGCCGAACATGGGAGGTGTGGTGGCACGCCTAGGGGCGGCTAGGACTTAGGGGACCCAGCCGCGCCAGCCACCTGCGTCCTCTCCCGCCTCCGGTCTTCTTGACTCTGTCTTGACACCGGGCTCAGGTGGGGGAGGAGGAGAGAGTGCGGTAGATGCAGCGCAAGTCTACTATCACTTTAAACTAAATCACGCGCAAGTCACCGTCCCTGCTCCACTTTCCCATGGAGCATACGGTGGACATCGTCGGACTACGACGGTCGAACTGTCGTGTGTGTGTGTGTGCCCCCTAAACGGGCCACGTGGTAGATGCGTTGGACCAACACGGGGGCCACATTAGGGCACGGCAGGCGTTATTCGGGTTGCGCTCCCATAACAAATGCCGAACATGGAGGTGTGGTGGCACGCCTAGGGGCGGCTAGGACTTAGGGGACCCAGCCGCGCCAGCCACCTGCGTCCTCTCCCGCCTCCGGTCTTCTTGACTCTGTCTTGACACCGGGCTCAGGTGGGGGAGGAGGAGAGAGTGCGGTAGATGCAGCGCAAGTCTACTATCACTTTAAACTAAATCACGCGCAAGTCACCGTCCCTGCTCCACTTTCCCATGAGCATACGGTGGACATCGTCGGACTACGACGGTCGAACTGTCGTGTGTTTGCCCCTAAACGGGCCACGTGGTAGATGCGTTGGACCAACACGGGGGCCACATTAGGGCACGGCATGCGTTATTCGGGTTGCGCTCCCATAACAAATGCCGAACATGGAGGTGTGGTGGCACGCCTAGGGGCGGCTAGGACTTAGGGGACCCAGCCGCGCCAGCCACCTGCGTCCTCTCCCGCCTCCGGTCTTCTTGACTCTGTCTTGACACCGGGCTCAGGTGGGGGAGGAGGAGAGAGTGCGGTAGATGCAGCGCAAGTCTACTATCACTTTAAACTAAATCACGCGCAAGTCACCGTCCCTGCTCAACTTTCCCATGGAGCATACGGTGGACATCGTCGGACTACGACGGTCGAACTGTCGTGTGTGTGTGTGCCCCCTAAACGGGCCACGTGGTAGATGCGTTGGACCAACACGGGGGCCACATTAGGGCACGGCAGGCGTTATTCGGGTTGCGCTCCCATAACAAATGCCGAACATGGAGGTGTGGTGGCACGCCTAGGGGCGGCTAGGACTTAGGGGACCCAGCCGCGCCAGCCACCTGCGTCCTCTCCCGCCTCCGGTCTTCTTGACTCTGTCTTGACACCGGGCTCAGGTGGGGGAGGAGGAGAGAGTGCGGTAGATGCAGCGCAAGTCTACTATCACTTTAAACTAAATCACGCGCAAGTCACCGTCCCTGCTCCACTTTCCCATGGAGCATACGGTGGACATCGTCGGACTACGACGGTCGAACTGTCGTGTGTGTTGCCCCTAAACGGGCCACGTGGTAGATGCGTTGGACCAACACGGGGGCCACATTAGGGCACGGCAGGCGTTATTCGGGTTGCGCTCCCATAACAAATGCCGAACATGGAGGTGTGGTGGCACGCCTAGGGGCGGCTAGGACTTAGGGGACCCAGCCGCGCCAGCCACCTGCGTCCTCTCCCGCCTCCGGTCTTCTTGACTCTGTCTTGACACCGGGCTCAGGTGGGGGAGGAGGAGAGAGTGCGGTAGATGCAGCGCAAGTCTACTATCACTTTAAACTAAATCACGCGCAAGTCACCGTCCCTGCTCCACTTTCCCATGGAGCATACGGTGGACATCGTCGGACTACGACGGTCGAACTGTCGTGTGTGTGTGTTGCCCCCTAAACGGGCCACGTGGTAGATGCGTTGGACCAACACGGGGGCCACATTAGGGCACGGCATGCGTTATTCGGGTTGCGCTCCCATAACAAATGCCGAACATGGAGGTGTGGTGGCACGCCTAGGGGCGGCTAGGACTTAGGGGACCCAGCCGCGCCAGCCACCTGCGTCCTCTCCCGCCTCCGGTCTTCTTGACTCTGTCTTGACACCGGGCTCAGGTGGGGGAGGAGGAGAGAGTGCGGTAGATGCAGCGCAAGTCTACTATCACTTTAAACTAAATCACGCGCAAGTCACCGTCCCTGCTCCACTTTCCCATGGAGCATACGGTGGACATCGTCGGACTACGACGGTCGAACTGTCGTGTGTGTGTGTGTGTGTGTGTGTGGGGGTGTAGGGGTACTAGTTAGGGGTAGCACTACACAGATAGCATTTGGTCGCTCCATTTGTCTCGTACAGGTGGTGAATGCTCCTGTGGCCGCCTCTAACTGGTACCCAACTCTCACCTGTGGCTCCTCGAAGTTGGGTTCTTCCCAGCGGCCACACCCCGGGCAACCGTCACGACCGGCGGGCTAAACCAGGTGAGGGTCTCCGGTGTTGTGTGTGCCTCCACACCCGGTATGCCTGACTCCCGAACTTCCCACCTCCCCCTCTCAAAAAGTCCTACGGTGGGGGCGACAGCAACCCCGTAGGCGGCCCAAACTAACTCGGGTCGTTCTTCCACTAAAACAAAACCGTGACCCATAGTGGAGTTCGGCAGCCGTCTGGGATGTCCGAGCAGCCCTATTTAGGGATAGCACTGCTTGCCTCCTCGCGGAGGAAGGGGCTAGAAAATGTGCCCTAAAAAATTGCTGGTTCTCACGTCTTCTGCAGCCGGCCGCGGCTCGCAGATCGCAAACTACGCGGTCGTAAAACTCAAACAAACAACAATACCCCCGTCCCCATCCCCCTCGCCATACTCTCCAGGCTGCTCGGGTGAGTCCACTCACACTAGCAGCCTGGAATGTCGTTCCCTTTTAGACAATCCTAAGAGCAACCGGCCGGAACGGAGGACGGCGCTAGTCGCTCGGGAACTGGTGCGCTACAAGGTGGACATTGCTGCTCTCAGCGAGACCCGATTCTCTGAACAGGGTCAGCTGGAGGAGGTGGGGGCCGGCTACACTTTCTTCTGGAGCGGCCGGCCAAAGGCAGAGCGACGCGACGCTGGTGTTGCCTTTGCCATTCGTAACGACATCGTGGGACGTCTGCCCTGTCTGCCGCAGGGTATCAATGATCGCCTGATGAGCCTCCGCCTGCCTCTTCGGGGAGACCAGTTCGCCACCATCATCAGCGCCTACGCTCCCCCAATGACGAGCTCTGATGCGGCGAAGGACAAATTCTACGAGGACCTGCACGCCTTGCTGGCGACTGTGCCGAAAGAGGACAAGTTAATTGTCCTTGGTGATTTCAATGCCCGCGTCGGGACGGACCACGCTGCCTGGCAGGGAGTGCTGGGTCCCCACGGTCTCGGTAGCTGTAACGATAATGGCCTCCTTCTTCTGCGCACGTGTGCGGAACACCGTCTCCTGCTGACCAACACCTTCTTCCGCCTTCCGACGCGGGAGAAGGCCACGTAGATGCACCCTCGGTCGCGGCGCTGGCATCTGCTGGACTATGTTCTCGTCCGGAGGCGAGATCGACAGGACGTGCTGGTAACCAAGGCGATCCGCGATGCCGATGGTTGGACAGATCACCGCCTTGTCATCTCCCAGATGAGGCTCCGACTGCAACCCCGACGAAGGCCCCAAGGTAAGAGGCCGCCATGTAAGTTAAATACTCTTTTATTAAATTTGCCTGCTCACTGTTTTGATTTCAGCAACCAAATAACCGAGAAACTGGAGGACCTGCATGCTCCAGATGATAACGCTACCGTGGAGACACGATGGTGTCAACTGCGAAATGTCATCCAGTCCACCGCCCTCGATGTACTCGGACGCGCACACCGTCGACACCAGGACTGGTTTGACGACAATGACGCCGACATCAGCAACTTACTCGCGGAGAAGAATAGACTACACAAAGCCTACATGGACCTTCGAACTGACGCCACCAAAGCAGCCTTCTTCAGATGCAGGCGCCTTGTACAACAACGGCTGCGGGAGATGCAGGATGCCTGGATGATCCGAAAGGCTGAGGAAATCCAGGGGTATGCGGACCGCAATGAAATGAAAAACTTTTTCAAAGCCATCAAAGCCATCTACGGCCCGTGTATCAAGGGGTCCGCACCGCTGCTCAGCTCTGACGGCACAACACTGCTGACAGAGAAATCGCAAATTCTGAAGCGCTGGGCCGAGCACTTCAGAAATGTCCTTAACTGTTCATCAGCCATCTCCGATGCTGCCATTGACCGGCTCCCTCAAGTGGACACGAACAATGACCTGGATCTCCCGCCTTCCCTACCAGAAACCATCCGGGCCGTGCAGCAGATTTCCAGCGGTAAAGCACCGGGATCTGACGCAATCCCACCGGAAGTATACAAGCACGGTGGGCCCCGGCTGATGGCAGAACTCACAACACTCTTCCAGGAGATGTGGCACCAAGGACAAGTTCCTCAGGATTTCAAAGACGCGACCATCGTCCATCTCTACAAACGGAAGGGGAACCGGCAACTCTGTGATAATCACAGAGGCATCTCGTTACTCAACATCGCGGGGAAGATCTTCGCCCGTATCCTTCTCAATCGTCTTAACGGTCACCTAGAGCAGGGCCTGCTTCCGGAAAGCCAATGTGGCTTCCGCCGACACCGCGGAACAACCGATATGATCTTTGCCGCCCGCCAGCTACAAGAGAAGTGTCAGGAGATGCGAACTCACCTATACACTACCTTCGTGGATCTAACGAAAGCCTTTGACACGGTGAATCGTGACGGACTGTGGAAAGTCATGCAGAAATTTGGCTGTCCTAAGCGGTTCACGCACATGGTACGTCAGCTTCATGACGGGATGACGGCGCGCGTCACTGACAACGGGACGGTATCCGAAGCATTCGCAGTGACCAACGGGTGAAGCAGGGCTGCGTACTGGCCCCCACCCTCTTCAGTCTCATGTTCTCGGCTATGCTGATGGACGCCTACCGTGATGAGCAGCCTGGTATCCGCATCGCCTACAGAACTGACGGGCACCTTCTCAACAGTCGGCGTATGCAGGCTCCAACGCGCGTGTCTACGACTACAGTCCATGACTTGCTCTTCGCGGACGACTGCGCCCTTAACACCGTGACAGAGGAGGACATGCAAAGGAGCATGGACCTCTTCGCCGGAGGCTGCGCCGATTTTGGATTAACAATCAGTACAGCCAAAACAGTTGTCATGCACCAGCCGCCACCCAGCGCAGAATACAATGCTCCTCGAATCTATGTCAACGGTGCTCTACTCAAAAACGTGGAAACCTTCGCTTATCTAGGAAGCACGATGTCGCGCAACACGAGAATCGATGACGAGGTTGCCCAACGGATCTCCAAAGCTAGTCAGGCTTTCGGCCGGCTGCAGTCCTCCGTGTGGAATCGCCACGGTATTCACCTGAACACCAAACTGAAGATGTACAAGGCCGTCGTCTTGTCGACACTCCTTTACGGAGCGGAAACCTGGACCGTCTACTCGAACCAAGCCAGGAAGCTGAATCACTTTCATCTCAGCTGCCTCCGCAGAATACTGAAGCTGAGATGGCAAGACAGGATCCCGGACACGGAAGTCCTGGAGCGGACCGGAATCCTCAGCATCCATGCCATGCTGAGGCAAGTGCAACTGCGATGGAGCGGCCACCTGGTAAGAATGGACGACGAGCGACTACCCAAACGACTTTTCTACGGTGATGTCGCTACGGGTTCTCGCAGGCAGGGAGGTCAAAAACGACGCTACAAGGACACTTTGAAGACATCGCTGAAGCAACTGCAAATCAACTCTGCGACCTGGGAGGACCTCGCCCAGGATAGACCGGCATGGAGAAGATCAGTGAAGACTGGTTCAGCGATCTATGAGGCCAACCGGATCGCCGCTGCCAAGGCCAAAGAGCGGCACGAAAGTCACCAGCGCCCCGGACCAACACCGCCAATGCCCAGGCCCTGCCAACGTGCCCGCGCTGTCAACGCATCTTCCGCGCGCGAATCGGCCTGGTTGGACATCTTCGGACGCAATGCACAAACAATCCGACAATTCCAATTTCTACGTCAAATTCTGCTAACCCTCCTTCTGACTCCCCTACCCTCACTCCTGTCATCAATTCCATTGCTCCCACCATCACAGAGACCACATCCATCTACTCATCGCCTGTTACCCCTACCACCGCAACCACCACCGCCTTCACTACCACCACCACCACCATCAGCGATGGGGAATCTCTCCTAAGCTGTACTCAATGCGACCGCACATTCACCTCACGAATCGGCCTGGTCGGTCACTTGCGAATACATCGTACAGAGACCGGTGAGCCAGTGCCTGGAGCACCATCACACAGCAGAGGTCGTCGCCTCCACTGCCCTCACTGTCCTCGCGCATTCACTCATCGCATAGGCCTATTCGGTCACATGCGCATCCATAACAGCGGAATTAACCACAATGCCGACAACACCGATACACCATGCACACCCTCCGCTCCTGCCATTCTTAGTGCCCTGCCACCCCCACTACCAGCAATGACATCCTCCCAGCCTCTACCGATTTCTCCTGCCCACACTGAACCCGCAACTTCAACTCACGCATCGGCCTGGTCGGTCACCTGCGAATCCATCGCATGGAGGCTGGTGAACCAGTGCCTGGGGCTCCGACATACAGTCGACGTGCCCGCCTTCACTGCCCTAACTGCTTTCGCACATTTACACACCGCATGGGCCTATTAGGACACATGCGCCTCCATGACAACCTCCGGTAAACCACCGTAGGCTAACCTACATCAGCGCACACTACCTACACCAATGCATCGACAACACTCTCACAATCACCATTTACCACAGTATATCACGGTTTCCTAGAAACCGTGGCTGAAGATCTGCCAATCTGACGCTTCCACCAGACCACGCCGTCGGCTCAGTGTATGTGCTGTATTGTGTCGAGTGGCTGACCAGTGAACTGGGAGTCAGACGGCGATGGCTGCTCCATATCCCCTGAGTTTGTGAATCCTGGTGTGTGCGTTATGGGGGCCAGGTCGTGCTGTGGCGCGCGAAGACGGGTACGCCGATCCGTCAGCCAATGCGCCCACTCCCACATCAGGCAACTGACTGGCTCGGACAGTGGTCTGATTGTGGGGGTGGGGAAAGTGAGTCGAGAGCTCAGCGTATTTTCCTCACTATAAACAATCTGACGCGCTTGAAACTATCACGGTGCGCTAAAAGCCGTGGCTTGGAAGGTTGCCAACTGACGGGATAACTCGGACCGCGTGGTCAGCCCAATGTGTGTTTTGTGTGGAGTGGCTGACTGGCGGACTGAGAGTCAGGTTGCAATGGCTCCTTCTTAATGTGGCCTTTATGGCACTCCCACTCCGTGGGATCCGAGCCAGGTGTGGTGGCACGCCCAGGGGCGGCTTAGGCCGCGCCAGCCACCTGCGCCCTCTCCCATCTCCGGTCTTCTTGACTCTGTCTTGACACCGGACTCAGGTGGGGGAGGAGGAGAGAGTGCGGTAGCTGCAGCGCAAGGCTACTATCACTTAAAACTAATTCACGCGCAAGTCACCGTCCCTGCACCACCTGGTGTGGAGCATACGGTGGACCTCGTCGAAATCGACGGTCGAACTGCCAAATGTGTGTGTGTGTGTATGTCGCGTCCGCGACGACTCGCGCTTCGTCGGTTTGCACGTCTATACTTTCAGGGATACCTGTCAGTGCGGCCGCCACTCCGTCCTGACATGCTGCCTGCGCCCGCAACACCCCTAGAGCTTGCCACTAGGGGATGGGGGAGGGACGCAGAAGGAATTGGAGGGCGTGGTTTCGGGCTCCGGTCAAAGTGCCGTTAGATCCAATTTTCACTGCTTGGTTTACTCCGACGGTTTAGTTTCCAGTCATCTGCCCTATAATCAATCTAGTTTCAGCTGGGAAATACGTGCTCGCAGGGAGAAGGCAGTTTAGGTCGCACTGGTGTGACGTGCATGGATCTGTTCTGATCGCAGGGTGGAATGCGATCGGGTCGAGGCAAGTGAGTCCCCTATCCCGATGATAGAGCGTTTTCCGAAAAGTTACGATGTGAGCATATTGCCTTCCCGTCGGTGAGGGTAGAATATTATATGGCCCCAGTCAGAAGACGAGAGGCAAAGTCTCCTGTAATACGGGAATGGGGATAAAAGGGGTTTTATCGGTGGGGTAAGCGAACATGACGTAAAACTGTTTTTGGGAAGCAAACCTTAGGGAATTACATTTGCATTCACTTCTCTGATGACGCCTCTGGTGGTGCACCGCCTGGGGTTGGTTATGGCTGGCTGATGACGGCTAATGAGCCAGAAATGGCCATTCCAGTCCCCCTTGTCTCTGTCTACCTTGTTCAGCCGCCTTTACTACTACTAGCCGCTCTGGGGCTGCTGGCGGAGCTTGAGGGTAACCCTTAAGACAGAACGGGACCAGCGTGTAGCGTTAGTGTTCGGTGAGCGTTCATCAAAGAATGCCATTAATCGTGAAAAACGTGAGGGCGCAATTCGAGATGCTGGAAATCAGTAGATATAAGTGAGCAGAAAATAATAAAACCGGTGCTTTGGTTAGACCTTCCAGACAAGCTGATCCCAACCCTCAATGACCAAGCACATCGAAGGAGAAATACGATAAATATGCCGTTACATCTGACTCTTGTGATGGCCGTGACGAAAGATGTAATTTAAGTTGACACCGTTGGTGGCCTAATCCCCAGCCCCCTCAGCATAATCCCAACTACTAATCCTAACGTCTACCTTCCGTCTTAACGCTAGCCCTCTAACTAGCCTCCAACCCGAACCCTGGCCTCTAGTCCCTAGCTCTTAGCTGAACGCTAACATTAATGTTAACAATTAAGCAGTGCGTAACGGTGAATGAGCTGATAGGAAGGGGGAAGTTACATTAAGCCTATATGGATGACATAAGGAGATGTTTCTTAGAAGTAAAGACTAGGCGGAGCCACACATCCGATCGTTACCCCCCGCAATTGCGGGCTGGACTGGGGCTGGTGGATGATTACATGCAAACCAGAAACATCATTCCAGTTCCTATTTTGATTGTCCTTCGCCGTATGAGCGTCTGCGCTGGTTCCAGAAGTTACTCCGTCCTCCAGTCAAACCAGGCCGGTGAACGCGACTCACACGCTGTTATGGTTGCGGCATTTGAACGAAGTAAGTTTGAACTAACCATACCACTGTGTATGGAGAAAGCTGTAAAATGCTATCTCACCAACCTCCCGTTACTCCTCAAATCTTCAGCTAATGTTTCTAGGTTCGAGGAGATTGAACTATCAAAAGCATGGCATTGAAGAGCTTCCCTATTTCAATTGGTCTAATACGTCCATCAGGCAACAAACTATTGTAACACCCTACTAACGAACACAATTGCTAGGTAGGTGCGCAGTATGGGAACGTTGGAAATCGGGGTAGGACTGTTTAAAGGGCGGTAGGGTGTTGACAAGGCAAGTAAGTTTATACGCCTACCGCCTATTATTTTAGCAATGTATTAGAACTTATTACACGCTCAAATCTCCACGCCTGCCTATACGCAATCCTAACACTAACCATATCCATCTGTTCGTTGGGGTTAGCATTCGTTGCCGGGTTAGTACGTTTCATCCGGCGACCACATCGTCCACGATTATTTGCGTGCCTGAGTCTGCGGATGCTGGCGTTAACATCACCACAAAACCAGCTCATGCATAGGTTGCCTAGGCATGGCTATCAACTGCCCCTTTTTCATCGAATTGGCCCCGCCTTTTCAGCAGTACGGATTATCAACCATGGTCCGTCGTCGGCTATAAGACGTAGACCCTCCCCCCGGATGGCTTCTTCTTCCTGTTAATTGTTTTCATTTTTCTCTTTACCAAGGATGACCTGCCCGCGGCCCTGAATGACGTTCTCGCCTCGCTAACACCGGTACCGATCAAGTATCACACCAGCGACGGCGTCGCACCTATCAGAGGCACCTTCCAGTTCATCATCTGTCTGTCAACCACGGACGCCGTGGCCGGCACTCGCCTAGCGCGCCAACTCGTTTGCGCTCGCGGCATGGGACTGCGTAGCTCCGGTTCCCCCCTCGATGAGGTAGACTCCGCACAACGAGGGGATACGTCGCCTGCACGGAAGTCGAGTCGGCGGTGGCTTTGTGGTCTCGGGTACCCCTTAACTCCTTCATATTTTTTTCTGGACGAGCCTGTCCGTCTCCAGTGCCTCACAGCGCGCGTTTTGCGCTATCCAGTAACCGAAGGCGTGTGCAGGAACATAAACAGCGGGTGTCCGTCATCCTTATTTGGTCATAATCCACACCACAGCGTCTATTGTGAACTTTTGTCGAGGCGGTTCCACACCTCGCGGTGCCAGGTTTGCGCAGTGGAAAGTGGCCTTTCGTGCTATAGAAATCTCCCCAGCTCCTCTTGATGCAGGCGGCATATTGTCTGCGGGGCAGCTTGTGTTTTGTCGACGACGAGCCCTCGGGTTACCTCCTACGGCTCCTATTGGTTATTAGTTTTTAGCGGGCCACGTTTCAGTTGCTTCAGTCATCTAAAGTGGCATAGTCCAGATTCATCTGACGTAGGCAGTCGTTCCGGATACTGCCTCACTTACGTAAGAGTGGGTACCCAAACGCAAGGATTATTTATTTATGTTTTAAAATGCAAGATACCGTCTTGAAAAGCATTGATTCCCTTCGAAATACTGTCTATTAGATGATGTGTGCATGTCTCAAAGAGTTTTGCCCTGTTTGAAACATTTTCATATCCTTATTTGCTGATGCTGCTAAGTACTTAAAATAATCACTCTGCCTGCTGCGAAGGTTTCTCATGAATGATACTTTGTCAGCTGAGCAAAAGGAGTGTCTAGTTTACGTACTTAGCGTGAGAGGGCAAAACAACCCACTTACATACTAAACATAACTTCCGATCTTTGCTACCCCCTCATAGAGATGCTCAGCTACGCTCAGGTAAGCTGCCATTGCTACAGGCAGAATGAAATTACCGACAGAGACAAGGGAGACTGGAATGACCATTTTTGGCTTATTAGCCGTCGTCAGCCAGCCACACCCAACCCCAGGTGGTGCCCCTCACCCGAGGCTCGAACTTGCGATCTGATGGTCAGAAGTTCAACACTCTAACCATTGAGGTTAGAGGGTGCCGCATCGCCTGGGGTTGGGCATGACTGGCTGATGACAGCTAATGAGCTAGAGATGGCCGTTTCAGTCTCCCTTGTCGTTGTCTGTACTTTCATTCTGCCTGTACTAGTACGGCTGTGCGGCTGCTGACGGGGCTCGAGAGTGAGACCCAAGGCACAACGAGACGAGTGAATCTTGTAACCGATCTGTGAGCGCCTACCTATTGTTTTCATCGCCACCTCCCACTCACTACATTGGAGCCCTTTTTACCGCCGTCCCGATTGACCAGTCAGTCTTCCGAGCTGTCTTTCCCCTCATCCAACCACCATGCTATTATTATTATTATTATTATTATTATAAATACTGTAATGGCCAGTGCTGCTGGCTTCTTTGGCCTCAACCATAGATCAGATTCTTACTACTTGGTAAGACCGTCCGACCGTCGGTTCCGACGAGGTTAACCATGTGCCTCACAGCGTGATGAGCGGAGGGCGATGACTTGAGTGTGGATTAGTTTTAAATGATAGTAGACTTGCGCTGCGGGTACCGCACTCACTCTGCCCTCACCCATTGTCAAGACAGAGTCAAAAATACCAGAGATGGGGTTGGACGCAGATGACCGGTGCCGCGGGAGACTCCCCTGACCATCCGGCCCCGCCTCGGTCGAAGTGCCCGACGAAGTCAAAACCCGTCTACGCGTGCCACACACATGCTTGGTGCGCGCTAGATGACTTAGGATTTCATGCAGCTAACAAAGCAGCTACTCAAAGCCCAACTGAGTGGGAATGCTATAGAGGTCATGTTAAGAAGAAGAAGAAGAAGAAGAAGAAGAAGAAGAAGGAGGAGGAGGAGGAGGAGGAGGAGGAGGGAAGCCATTACAACCTGTGTGTCAGTCCTGAAACGAGGAGCAAGTTATTCCGTCCGTTGGTAGTCTTCCAAGACACGGCTTTTATCGTGCCGTGATAGTTTAGAACGCGTGGGATTGCTTATGAGTGCTAACTAGATGCCGACTGCCGTGGAGACGCCGTACCCGGAGCCGACAACACTCTATTTACTTACCCAGGTACACCATCTGACTGTCCGAGCCGGTCAGACATCTGATGCGGAGATTGGGTGCACGTAGCTAGTGCTGCAGAAGCCTGCGTATTCGACTATTTTTATAGGTTTTGCGGTACAAGTTATACGTGTCATGCCCCCAATTTAGTTGCCGTGTTGATACAGCACATCTACTGCGCGTCAGTATTTCATCGCTGCTTTTAAGCTCAAAGCGCCAACTCCGACTACATTGAACCTAAATCAAGCTTGACGTCCGGTAGGCAAGGCGAGAGTGCTTTCGGTATCTATGACTACTCCCTGTTCGCATACCGCCGACTTTTGAGCAGACTGGAAAATCAAAGTTTTGACACACCATCACAGACAATTTTTTCTCTCCTTAATTTCTTTTTAACGGTAACTCTTGCGGTTTGACCACTGAAACAATTTTCTGAAACGTCGTTTGGACTACTGACGGTGCCGTCCACGTGATAATTAGCACATATGTTATCTTCTGCCGAACAATTTTCAAAATTCTCCACGTCTATCTCCTGTGAAATTCTATTTGACCTATTTGCACCTTGTTCCCTACCTTCTCTGTTTTCCCCCTGTCCACTTGAACTAAACTTTTTTGTTTATTCCCGTCGGCTTTAAAATTGAAACTTCAGGTCTCCCATATTGTTGCATTGTTCTTGCACACGCGTCTGACGGACGCAAGCGAACGCACGTCGTTTTTTTGTCATCTAGGCTCAGACGTTATATTTGGCCGATTCTTTTGTTTTGACTACGGGCATCTACCGTTGAGGTTTGTATCTGGTTTATTCCTCATTTTATTCATTACTAGCACCTTACTAAACCTAATTGTGGTTTGCATTTCGCGTTTAAATACGCGTTACTCTGGGATAACGAACCGTCGAAAACAACATGTGACCTTAAAGTCAAAAGAAAACCAGCAGTGATATCAGAAACTCCGACGTATACAGCACAGGGAATCAGTATTTGATGTTGACGTCATGGCGATGAACAGGATTGCATATATTCTGATTGTGCCACTGTAGGTCTCTCTAAGTTGCGCAATGAATCTGCCGAGTGACTTCTTTAAACAACCCATGTCTGGGTCAGAAAACTTACCGGCAGAACTGATTTACTCACTCCCACGAAGATTGGGGGCCGACTGTTTTGCTATAAACAGTTTCTAATTCATTTGAACCGATTGGGAAAAACTCAGCGCCCTCGGTGGGATTCGAACCCATGTCAGTAAGGGGAAAGACTTTAGTACAGCCGACGCTCTAACCAACTGAGCTACGAGGCCACAGCCGGGAGCTCTGAGTTTAATCTCAATCGTAGCTCAATTGGCAAGGGCGTTGACTGTATAAAAGCCTTTCCAATGCTGGCGTGGGTTCGAATCCCACCGAGGTTGCCGAGTTTTCCACAAGTCGATCAAACGAATTATTCAAATCTGCTAAAATTCTCTACTAATAAATTGTGCCTCGTAGTCATCTGGTGGCTTCTAGATTAATTGCTTAGGAAATCCTGCTTGGGCAGTCAGCTTGCTGTATCACAATTGGTAGATTCAATACATTGCAGCAGGCTGGTTGGGTAACTTGATCCAAGTGTGATAAAACTCAGGGCTCCCGATGGGAGCCTCTTAGCTCATTTGGCTAGAGCGTTGGCTGTACTGAAGCCTTCTCCTTGCTGGCTTGGTTTTTAATCCAACCGAGGCCGCCGAGCTTTCCACTAGAGGCTCAAATGAATTATTTGAATCTGCCAAATCCCCCACTAATGAACAGTTTATAGTCGAATTTGTCTCCTAAATGGACTGTTGGGTGCTTCTGCAAGGTCTGTATTTTGCCGACCTATCTGCATTTGGGCGATCGGTGCCTATTCAACCGAGCTTGGATTTCAGGTGGAGTCAACTATTTTTTGTCAATTTTAGAACCTTTTCTTAGCTGCCATTTTATAAACAAGGTATGTAGACCTCGATAGTTTTAAGGAAACCAGTTTCGCTAACGAGTCCTGCATGGACGGCTGATCCACGTTACCTGAAACCTTCCTGTCATCGTGATGTATATGGACGCATTTCTCATTCGCTACCTGAGCTGCCTGCATTAACTGTTTTTTCTTCGCCCAAATTCACACCGATGTGTGTGTGTGTGTGCCCCCTAAACGGGCCACGTGGTAGATGCGTTGGACAAACATGGGGGCCACATCAGGGCATGGCATACGTTAATTGGGCTGCGCTCCCCTAACAAATGCCGCACATGGAGGTGTGGTGGCACGCCTAGGGGCGGCTAGGACTTAGGGGACCCAACGGCGCCAGTCACCTGCGTCCTCTCCCGCCTCCGGTCTTCTTGACTCTGTCTTGACACCGGGTTCGGGTGGGGGAGGAGGAGAGAGTGCGGTAGCTGCAGTGCAAGGCTACTATTACTTAAAACTAATTCACGCGCAAGTCACCGTCCCTGCTTCACACTTCCATAGAGCATACGGTGGACATCGTCGGACTACGACGGTCGAACTATCGTGTGTGTGTGTGTTGTGTGGTTTTCGCTATGGTTGCGCAGCTCCTTAAGCGCGTGTTGAGCTCTCATCTCGCTGATGGTCTAAAGCCCGCAGTATCCGACCATGATATACACACGCACGCATACAGACAGCAGCTATTCGGTTGACGATATTGTTAGAATTCTGTCTACCGCATTGCAGTGAAAATGTCTTCCTCTTAAAGCTGCCCATCTTCAGTCTTGTGGGACGCCCGTTAAATTGCATTCACTCGTTTCCCACAGATTGTTACTTTGGCATGGCTAGCGCCTTCGTTCACCCCTTCCTACTTCTTAATGCACGCATTTTTTCTGAGAAGCAAACTCTTCCGAACTCGCCCGCAGCCCTTACTTCTTCTATTGCGTGGCAAGGTAACCTTTTTAGGAACTCGGCAGGTGGGGGGTAGGGGTTGACCGGAAAGTCTTACCTTCTTCGTACCCCTCTTCTCGCTCCCGCCCAGCCTGTCCTCACCTTCTCCGGTCTAAGGCCAGCGTGTTATCGAGAGAATTACTATGAGTGACGTGAATTGTCGTGTTTTGCTGGCGAGTTCCACACTTTCTCAATGACCCAGATTTTGGTCTGGGCGCCGAGTGTTGGCAGTGTCGTGGAATCATCATCCTGTCGGCTCGATTAGAGGATGATCAGAATGGACGTTTCTGTCACTCAAGCGGACTCTACTCCCCACGGAAGAACACACAGTACGTGCACATAGATAGTCACTGAGGTTAATGTTGACGTGGCCCACAACGTGCACCAGGGAGTGGCCGGGGCGCAGAAAGCTGACTCGTGCTTGGATTAGCCTACAGTGAGACTAATTTATCGCAAAATTTACCACCCTCCCCCCCATCCACCTTCCTCCGATAGCAAGGCAGTGTCTGGACGCCCGGAAGTAGTCGTGGACTCAGTGGCTGACAGAACAAACTAATCCGTCTACGCGTGCTACACGCACGCCTCACAACATAACAACCCATGGGCTACAACAAGCGACGCTTGCCTGCTCCGAGGCGAGCACAAAGATGACAGCCAGCACCATTCCTGCGCTTAAGCAACAAACCTGCTTTACCCTCGTAAAATGTTAAGTGAAGTATATTTAGAACCATTGTGAGCTCGTAGGCGATTAACTCGGTCGAAGGGAACACGTGGCTCACACAACAGTTCGTCAATTGCAAGCGTAGCACGGCTTTGGCGTAGTACGGTATCTTGTGCGTGAACTAGCTTTCACAATATTTACCCCACACTCTCCTCCCTCACCAACCTTGCTCCGAAGGTTAAACATGGTCATGACTACCGGAACTGGGCGCGGAATCAGTGGCAGACAAAGCCCGTCTACGCGAACCACACACACACTACACGGCTAACACAATGCAAAAGTTGGTCTGTGCTTAAACAGACGGTCTGATCCCCATTTCATACACCGGGTTCCCATGATGGCGGCTCCGATCACACATGAGTGAGAATGTCGTTAAGAGCCGTTGCAGCCTGACTGTCAGCCCCGAGAAGGATCCAGTTGTCTTTTCAGTTGGAACCCATCGAAAACACAACTCCTAACGCATCAGAAGTGTCTTCACGTCGGCCTTCACCTATTTGCAGTCGCAATCAGAATTATAGATGCTGCTAGTATCTAGGAGGAAATCTCATGTCCTCTGAAAAACTGCAAATCACACTCACGGCCGATGACTGTCTGTGACATCTGCTATGCTCTGCGACATCGACTTTGCCGAAGGTAATCCTTTTAGTTGTTGGCTTTCTTCCAGGTGCATCGTGCGCAAACCAGGTTGTGGGTAGGCCGCGTAGATAGGTGTTTCATTTTTTCATCCACTGCGCCCAATCACGCTTCTGTTCTTCCCGAATCGGTCTTTCCACCAGGCTGCGGATGCTGAGAGAGAGAGAGTGGAGAGTGCGGCAGATACTCTGAAAGTCGGCTATCCCTATAAACTAAATCACGCTCAAGTCACCATCCTGGGCGTGCCACGCTGTGCGGCACACCGTGGACAGCATCCTTCGCGAGGATGAAACTCTTAGGGTGGCTTTCGGGAGAGTTGATCTGGTCAAACAGCACGTGTGACCCCACAAACTATATCTTCTAAAGTGAATGATGTGACCACCGAGCGAAAGGTAGCCGTTTCCTTTCCATTGTCGGATTATTCCGGGTTTCCTTCACCCTACCTCGTTCTTTGCGCCTTCTCCTCTTTCTAAAATGCCTTTTTTCGATTAGGAAACTGCCTCGATAGGCATTGGACTGACTTTATGCCCACAATATGATGCTTGTATTGCAGTCCGCACTGTCTTCCATGTCAGGTTGTCTCCTGCCAGTGTGCAACACTGTCACTGTTAGTAGTGTTTGTATCCTCGTTATAATGCATATTTCGCATAACAAATGTTTGTAAATAAATCTCAAACCTTCCCGCCAACCAGTGCAAACAGAAATGGCCGCAAAGTTTGCAATTTCGGTGCAGACTCCTCCTCGTCTGTTGCGCATTCTGTATTTGTTGTTTTGTTATCCGTTCAGCCGCCCACGATTTCACTCTCTTCCCACTTCCGCGTACACGATTTGATTGCGAGCTCTGATTGGTTGCTTCCTGCCACTACAAATTACCTCCGCGAAGCTTGTAGAATCATGGGATTTAACTTTTATCGCTCTTCCTGCCTGATTTTCCGCTACGAAGACTTTGTCTCTCGGTTTGTCTGTCTTCGTCTGTCGGTTGACGACCGACGCGCGGATCTCAACTTTCATCCTATTTATTCGTGTTATGGCGGTGGTTTTTTATCTTCGGGAGGTCGGGGCGGTGGAATAGACAGTTTCCATGTAGCCAAACAACATTGGCTAGCAAGGAAACCTGTGATAACCAAAAATAGGCACTTCCCCGTCCAGATTTTGGACACAACCAACCAGCTCAACGTTCAGGGGTTAGAGCGTTGGAATCCTGATCAACGGGTCGCGGGTTCCAGCCTCGAGCAGGACACCGCCTAAGGTTGGTTATGGTTGGCCGATGAGGGCTGATGAGCCAGAAACGGCCATTCCGGTCTCACTTGTTTTTTTTTGGCTTTGTCCATTGGCCCCTACAAGCAAAGTAAGTCCGTTCCCATTTTGCTTGTCATCTCATACCTAATTGATACCGAATGCAATGTCTGTTATCGGTCTCAGCAACGCCCACACATTAATCGATATTCACCTCTGCCATACAGAGTTTACAGGAGTCGCGATCGGTGGCTCTTCAGTTACTATCGGCTAAAATATCGCGATCTTTGCATGATTGGATCGAGTTTTCGACTGATGAGCCGAATACCTCGTGGTTGTCTCACGCTGCGACCAAAGCTTGGCGGAACATGAGTGTCCGTGCCTTTGGCTAATACGTGGGCTGTCATTTCGATAAGTTATTCAGTATTGTCTTGCCATTGAAGCCTGTGGGGGTGAGAGAGAGGAGAAAGTGCGCTAGATGTTTTGCAAGTCTGCTTCAAACTAATTTGCGTGCAAATCAGCAGTGCCGTGCTCGCTCCGTGCGGCTCGTGGGGAACATCGTTGCTTGCCACAGTCAAACTTGCAAGTATCATGCACCGACGTGTTCTGGTTGCAGAATGAAATACTATCGTGCCATCATCGTTGACTACGAGAAGAATCATCCAGATGACCTATTTTTAAGGTTATTTGTGAACGCCAGTCTGTCATCCCTTAACCCATTGATGAACACCATGCCTAAACGACTTGGAGTATTCCGAATCGCAGGTGACGGAGTATGAGACCTTAACCCACGGTAGGGCGTTCATTTCAACTACCGAAGTGGCCTGGGGTCAAATCCCGTGTATGACTGACTAGTGTCGACTGACCGAACCCTCGAATTTCAAGCTGTACGGTCTTGGCAGGTGCCTTTTACGTTGTGGCCGTAGGCGCTGAGCTCAATTGGCACTTCCCTTGGGGGAATGCAGTTCGTGCACCGCTCTCTGATTTCCGACTGGCCAGCTTTTATCCCTAGTTGTCGCTCCTTGTTTGACGGATCAGTAAGGGCGAAACGGTCCTGCGACGCTCTCTCGCACTTGCCTATGCGCTGCGCAGTCTCCCCGCCCAGCTGGACTGCTAAAGTGGAAAAAGTGCGCATATTGGGCCACCCCCCCCCCCCCTCCTGCGGCCACCCCCCTCCCTGCGACTACGTCTGCGGTCAACTGGCTTCCGGTTCCTGTGCTTTATGTGTGCACCTGCTGGCCGTTAGATCCAATGTGCACCCCCCCCTCTCTGCCCCCTCCTCACGGCTACCGCTGGCGTCGACGTTGCTCGCAAATGCATTCTGCGCCCACTTCTGTCGGCGCAGACTCGCGTGTCCCCATCGTCATCGGCGGCCTCAGCGGCCCGATATGATGCGGTGGTCGTGGTGGTATTATGCCTCGCGCAGGTGTCGCAATGTCCGACTGTGCTGTTAATGTGTCTGCCTATGTACATATGACGACCCTGATTTGTGACGCTTTCTGCTGCGACTCATATTCTACCGCCATTTTTTATGTTTTCCCTGTCGCAGTCGCACACGTTCGCCGTTTGCATATCTCTACCAGGCGTCTGTATTTTGCACTTCCTTAAGCCAACTATTAGTGTTTTAATAGACTGCAAAATTCCGTCTGAAACGAGGGGCGCGAAGAAACAGAAGGCTTTGCACAATGTGTCACTTGACAGTCTATTTTCCCAGGAGATGCGCGATTGCGCACTGCTTGCTGGCGCCTACTCTTTCCCACGGCATGACTTAGCAGTGCACGGGAGGGCTAGTAGTATAGCTGTGGTCGCTTTGCAGTTGTTTACGCGGGCTTTAGGTACGGGCGCAAGGACCTTCGCATGCTAATTACGGTGGTCCTCGATCGAAACCGACAAGGCAGTGCGCCCAAAGCCGTCGGAATGGCATTAGACGAGGAAGACAGTTCGGATTCGAATCCCAGGTTGGTTGGCTGACGATGTTTAATTAATCAGAAACGGCCATTGCTTTAATTTGGTGCAACTCAATTTGCCGAGGTGGGATGACCACTCAAGCGTTTGAAAAGGTGTGGTGGGCGAGCAAACACATCAAATGTCCACTCACACGCTTTACTGTGCTGTGGAATCGATAAGTATATTCCGTGTGGCTTTGCATTACTGATAACTGTAGGACATGCTGGTTATCGATCTTCAGTTATCCCTGACACGATTGGGAATAAATAAGTATTTATGTAGGATATTGACCGTCTGTCTATCCGCGGGCTTGCTTTGTTTGTGGAATCCCATTTGCTTTTATATACACCTGGTGAAAACTCCTTCGTTGTTCTGATTTTTAAGGCTACAATGCTTTCCTCAGTTTAACAGCCCGCGACATCATCGAGGGTAACAATTTAGTTTTAACTATCTGCGGTCTGCAAATATGCTGAAAATTCCGAAACCGAAGAATTTTGTGCATGAACAATTGCTGACTGACGCCTCGACATGGAAGCAACCCAAAAATATGAAAATTAATTTATTGTAAGGCTTTATTTTAAGCATTTAAGAGTCAATATGTCAATACCACTTTATATCGGAACTAGGTACTTCCCCGCTTTTTTCTAACATTCTTCGTTTCGCTTTCTGTTATCACCCGGCTTGGTACCTAGGATTCACATGTAGCGAAATAGAACACGATCGGTCACTAGAAAATGACATTCTCAGTGAAAAGCTGCGTGTATTTATAGCATCCCGTTCAGATTGGCTGTATGCTGTCCAATCCGCTTGAAGAAAAAGGTTATAGAAGAGCTGAGCAACTTCTCTCAGACATGGACCAATCAGATGTGAGGAGAGCGTCACGCTTTCGAGCGTTTGCTCATGGTATGCAGCGTGAGAGACGTGCGCGCGTGCTTTCCTGGGATGAGATCGACTCATCGTGGGAATGGGAGGCATTCCCAACACTTACCAAAAAATATTGTGCAAGTTTTATTTCTACGCCACGTCCACATGACCTTGCATACCACCACCCCCTCCCCCATGGCAGCCAGCGGGTCGTGATCCAGGAGTCTAGGTGGTAGATCTTTTGACTCAATTTTCCGGCTGCTAAGTCAGTTGTAGCTATGTTGGTAAAACTTTGCGGTTCTGTTGTAGCGTGACCATCCGTTTTATTGCACGGTTTTGACATGAACTGTTGCGTCACCTTTGCTTGATTGCGAAGCGGTATTTCCTGAGACAGTTAGACTTTGTTCCCCTATTTCTCCCAAGACGCAAAATGTTCTGCTTCACACAACTGCCAATCCCTCGGAGTACTAGTGAGCGTCTTAATGACCTGTAGTACATCGTTATTGCATAGGTGGCGATGGAGATTGTGTGGGTGGATGATTAGTTGCTACAATCCCTCAACCACGTGAGGTACCACCGTAAACCCTTCCTTGTAGGTGACTTCCACCCCCCCTCACACACCCACTTCCTGACAGTAAGTGTTTTTTTCTTTTCAAAGTGCTGTGTGGGTGTAAGTGGTCATGTTCAAACCTGCGGTGATGTCATCCTCCAGTGGTTTGTGTAAATAGACTTGGGTGTCTTGCTTAACGCAGACGAAATCAAAAGCTGTGTTTCATGTGAGTTCCAATATTGCCCCTGGGCCTGGTTGTGCCCACGTCAAACAACGATATCACCAGTCCGATCCGCCATCTGATGACATAGCTCAGGTGAACCTAGTTCTACCTATGAGCACCCTCCAGCACATTACGATTTTCTTTCTAATCAACTGGTCCGATCTAAGTCAGCTGTCACCTTCAGCCCACGCGTTCCTTGGTAGCCTTCCCGAAACCTTGCTTGATTTCCTGTGTAGGGCATCCTATCTCACGCTTTTTCGATCAGAGCTCTGATCTATCAGCGATTTACAGACGATAATTTTTGGTCCTATTGCCGTTCCGGTTGTTTGTACATGGTGTGGAAGATTAACCTCGATCATGTCTTCCAGAAATTTTTCCTTGACATCACTTTGACCTTTTTAGACTTGTCCTCTTACCTCTACTACTACTACTACTACTACTACTACTACTACTACTACTACTACTACTACTACTACTACTAATAATAATAATAATAATAATACTTCTACTAATAATACTAATTCTACGACTATTACAACTAATTCTACTCCTACTACTACTTCTTGTACTACTTCTAATACTAATACTACATATACTACTACGACTTCTACTACTACTAATACTACTACTACTTCTTCTAACACTACTAATACTAATACGTCTACTACTTCTACTAATAGTACTACTACTAATACTACTACTACTACTATAACTAATACTTCTAATACTACTACTACTTCTACGACTAATTCTACTACTACTACTACTACTACTATTAATACTACCTATACTACTACTACTAATAATAATACTAATACTACTACTACTTCTACTAACTACTACTAGTATCGTGATCAGGCACTGTTTCGATCAGCTCATTTTTCTCTTCACCCTTTCAGTGGTGCTTCGCCCACATCTTCTGGTTGGTAACTGTAATTGTGACTTCTTGACTTCCTTTCGAGTTCAGTCGGTAACTCAAAGCAACTCATTCTGAAAGTTCTTATGAATATTTGAGTCGAGGTCCATCGGCTACAGCGGGATACTTGCGTAATATTCATAAGCTATCAACAGGCAGCCAGTAGTATGTATGCAATTTCGGCCGTCGTTTCTGGCAACGTCTATCTTGTGCCCCACTTTCGCTTTAGTTAATTTAAAATAATAATTATTATTAATAATAAATAAATAATAATAACCTTGTGCCGCATCTGCCGCATGCTCTCCTCACTCACCAACCTGGACGGAGGCGTGATGGGGCACAGGTGGCTGGCACGGCGCCTATGTGTGCCACCATCCCCATAACGCCTCTGCGTCTTAGTATATGAATATATTCATGAAGAATGACATTACCGACAAAGACAATGGAGACTGCAACTGGCTATTTCTGAGTTATTAGCCGTCATCAGCCAGTCATACCCAACCACAGGTGTTGCGGCACCCGAGGCTCGAACTCGTGACCTGTTGGTTAGAAGTCCAATATAAGAGAATAATAACGCCTGCCGCACCCTGATTTGGCCCCCGTGTTGGTCCAGCGCATCTTTCACGTGGTCCGTTTAGGGTGCACACACGATAGTTCGAGCGTCAATTCCGACGAGTTCCACCGTACGCTCCACAGCAGGATGGTGCAGGGACAGTGACTTACGCGTGATTTAGTTTTAAGTGATAGTAGACTTGCGCTGCATCTACTGCACTCTCTCCTCCCCCACCTTAGCCTGGTGTCATGACAGAGTCAAGCAGACCGGCGATGGGAGTTGGCACACACACACACAGTATACACATATTATAATGAAGTCACACTCACCAATCAGGTGCCGGGACACACTCCTCCCGTTGTGCCTTGGAGCTCAATCTAGAGCGGTAAAATATGCAGATAATAGAGTTCCGACAAAGACAAGTCTGCACGGGCTTCAATATCCAGTCGGTTCCTCTTACAAATGGAATCAAATTCACCAGAATGTGGTTACTTTGATAAGTGGCCGAACTTCTGTAATTCATGCTGCCTTTCCCCACCACTACTGGCCTGCCTTTTAAGTCTAAATTCCCTTATTTTATATCAGGCTGGCCATGGCAATGAAACTGGACGTCGCAGAAAGCCTTTTCTTACCATAGTGCATATTTGCGGTGTTTCTGTATAATTCGAAGGTGAACCGAGGGATGTATTTCAACTTCTTTCTGCCACAAGCCTTCATCAGCAGCCTTGGTGGTAGAGAAGTTCCTACCCAGAAACAGATCTTGCAGTCATTTTTCCCATTCCACCTCACCTTCCGATCCTAATATGCTTTCCTTGTTTTTTTTCTGCAGACTGTGTCGTAAGCCTCGACGGAAGGAGACGAGGCCCAGCAAATCGTTTTCGCCACCTCACGCCCCTGTCACTTCCGCTCCTCCTCCCCCGAAATGTCCCGAACCAATCACGTTGCAGGCCGCTGTCACGCCAGTGCAGGCCAATCCTCCCCTCAGCCCGGTGGCCCCATCGACGGCAAACCAGGCCTATCCGTCCGTCTCGGCCACCGCCTTTGTGATGGCTCCCAGTCAGCATCGAACCGCTTCACCAGAGGTCGTGGTGGCTGGCACTGCCGGAGAGGCTGAGGCTGAACTGGACGAGAAGACTGTCCAGGATCTCGAGTAGGTGCATCTGACCGCTGGTGTATGGTTTTGCGCCTGCTCTGAGTTTGGAGGGTCTTTTGGAAGCCCGCGGCCCTCGGGCGTACGAGTCTGAGGTACTTGCTGAATGAAAGAGGGGTGTGGGAGAAGTTTTCTGGGGGGAGAGAGAGTAGTACGGTCGTTTTTTGTTTTTCTCCGGCAGACACTTTTTGACACCAGGCATGGACGAGGACCAGTAAACTTCAGATTCACTGTTGTGTAGGTAACCGATTACGCTACAACCTGCGTTCGTTGACGTGTGCCTACGTTCGAACTCCTTACACCGCACCTGACTCGCACTATTTCCACACCCGAACTACAAACTGAGGTTGAGATGGCGCAGCGCTCGTGTTTGATCGAATGGCTAATTTATTGTCTCATCCATAAAATTTTGACCTATAGAGTTTTCAGCAGGACTATTGACAAAGAAAAGGGGGACTGAAATGGCCATTTCTGCCTTATTAGCCGTCATCAGTCAGCCATACCAACCCCAGTTTTTTTTGCAACCCCCGAAACTCAAACCCGTCCAGGGGTTGCACACGTGGGGTTGGGTATGGTCGACTGATAAGCCAGAAATAGCCGTTGCGATCCCCTTTGTCTTTGCCGGTCGCCCTCGTCTGCGCATATTCCTATTCACCTGCAACTACTTACGGGACTCCGGCCGAACCTCTAATCCCAACGAGACGAGTAGCCTCCGTAACGCGATCGGCGAGCACCCTCTGCCGCCGGACTGCAGTTTATTTGTCGGACGACTTCCCAGGATGTTTATATTCTCATGGTCCGATCTCTACATATTTGTCATGTCGGGATCGCGTCGATCCTACCATATCCAATAAACGATTAGGGGTAATTTGTGCATTTGCCCACAGGAAGTTGGGTCATCTACTGCTCTCAGGAGCCCGATTACAGACTCTTTAGGGGGTAAAATGGGGACCTTGATTAGCTTCTATGCTGGTTAGCGTGTCTTCTCCTTAGAATCAGGACAGAAAACTGCCGTCGAGCGCTATACAACAATGCACACACTTTTTTGTGTCCTCAGCCAAACATCTGTCCCCCGCCTTCCAGCGCCACACGACTTGCCACTGCGCATTTGTGCAAAGTGTACGTGCTGTTAGCCGTCTGATCTTTCTCTCCTGCCTCCTCTTTTGTCTTTGGACTTGCGTGCCCGAGTTCTTGACTGTGAGTCATCTGAGGTCAAGTACTCGCTGAACAGAACCCAGCCGCAGAAAGCCCCACCCTTGGCAACACGCTACCGCAACCACCCCTTCTGAGTAACATTATGGGTGTGTTTGTGTATGTGGGTGCGTATGTGTGTGCGTGCATCAGACCTCGGTGCACGCTGCTATCTCTGACTGTGATGGAGAGTGAGTCGTGTACTTTCACCGGTATCCTGTTCGCTTTTATCCTCGGGCGTGCTTGAGTGGAAAGGTTTGAGCACCACGAGAAAAACAGTTTGTTTTGGACACTCGTAGCTCTTTACCCTTCAGGACTGCGTCTTCGTTTTGGGGGCAAATACGTGAATACCCTCTTCTGGGCACTGTTTAATAGTTACGGAATGAACAGTGCGAAGGTTTTAAAATTTTTTTCTAAAAAAATCTGCCGAAAACAAATCTTTTGATTAAGTGAGCCTGGGAGTCATCTAGGGGATTTTAAGGCTGATTGCTTAGGAGATAGTACTTGGACTGCCAGCCTTCTTGCTCATAATTGCTGCATTCCACGCACAAGGCTGTGGACTGGGCGTGTAACTTAACGCAAACCCGACTGAACTCACGGCTCCCGACGGGGCGTCGTACCTCAGGTGATTAAAGCGTTGGCTGTACTCATGCCTTGTCCTCACTGCCCCTGGTAGGTCGTTAGACTTTTAACCAACAGGTCAGGGTAAAAAAAACTGACGTTGGTATGGCTGGCTGATGACGGCTAATAAGCCAGAAATGGCCATTCTGGTCTCCTCCTTGTCATTGCCCCGGAGGGCTCTAGGTCAATACAACAGTATGGTAGGTCGATTAGGTCCCTTAACGCGGTCGGTGAGCGCCATAAGCCAAATTACAAAGCTGTTAACATCTGTTGAAATTAATTCCAAGTGCTACTGACACAGACGGCTAGGAATTGTCTCTATTAAAGGTCACCATGCCATCCTATTTGAGCTACGGTGTGGTTATGCCACGGACACATCACATCGCATTCACTCTTTCCGATGCTGAAGCGTTCTTTAAGAGTGCTATCAGTGTTCCACGCATACTGCACCTCAAATCCAGGATCAACATCTCAGCTACAGAGGTGAAAACGGATTTTTTACAGCTTTCTCAAATAACATTTAACGCTGGTCATGCCTACAAATACCTATGTTCAACACTTCCTCCTTTTTTTCATAATTACGGAGTTATCATCTCCCAGGCTCCGTGTTTAATTCACTAGCCAAGGAAAAACTGATTTTTTGTTTTGCTCCAAGACAATGGTGCGTCACCAAAGGCCGTTTATTAACATATATAAGAGAAGAAAACCGTGTCTGCTCGTACTAGATCACAGATCTTCGTCTTTTTCTGAGATGAGAACGTTTGAAATGGGCTTGACGTTAGTGTCCTTGCTCTTTAAGTACCTTATTTTTTCCCTATTTATAAGTTCCAGTTGTGTTTTTTTGCTCCCTGTAGCTGTTAAGTCATAGCTTATTGCCTTTGCACAGTCCGATAGGTCTCACGAATTATGGCTTCTGGCCGTAGAGGTGTTCTGTGGTCGTTTAGAACGTTTTTATTCCCTCCTCTAAGCATGGAAGCGGCGAAGATGTGTTCAGGCGGAGAAGAAACACACCACGAGGCCTCTAGGACTCCAGCTATCAACGTCGAGGTGCACGCCAAAACAACAAAGGTTTTATCGACACCACTGAGAGAATACAATTTGCAGACACAGGATACAAGCCCTTCATTGTAGGTCTTCGGTTATGTTTGTTCTAAAAATCTATACATGGTATCGTCCCTGTTTGTTTTTTCTCTGCATTTTGCGTTCTCTATAACCACTTTATATGCACGCATTGCCCAATTATTCGTGTTGCCGAACGGTTCCTTCGTCCCCGAACGAACATATTTAGATTTATTGTAGTTACTAACTATAATTAAGTAGTACTAATGTAAACATATTTTGAAGGACGCTACTGAGTAACGAGCGGGAGGAATCCAAGTGCCTGCCAGGCGCAGGTGACTTCTCTATGCCGGAGCCGCCCGCTTTGGAGCCCGTAACTTCCTCCTTTGGTTCATTCCGCCCTGCGGATAGCACCGGCTTATCCCCATCCGCTCATTCCACGGAGCCAGTACCTGACCGAAAGCCTGAACCACCCTCTCCGATTTCCAGCCTGCACCACGCTGGTGAGGCTGCCGCCGCCAACGCCAGTGGGGAGGTGAAAGCTGTGGAATCTGGTTGCCCTGGGCTTAGTGAAATGCCAAAATTCTTCCCAGAGTCAGCCCAGAAATCGCCTGGCGGGTATGCCTTTTCTTCTTTCTGCACATTTACCCATATTAAGTTAACCCTTCTGCCCCTTTAATCGTCACAAGGGGTGTACTTAAACTGTTAATTGCATGCTTGATACAAGGAGATTTACTTGCAACTCATTATTCGCAAACGAGCATGGGTTCTTCCGAAGTTAAATCAGACCATGACGTCCAGCAGCAAGCAAGTCGTTAATACGAAAGAATATTCCTGAGTGTGTGTGAAAACCTAAACTTTTCCGAATGCCTGACATTTCAAAAAGCACTTTTTAGTCGATCTGATGGTGGCGTCCGAATTACTGGTCGTCCTGCAGCTGTTTTAAACTTTAACAGCTTACGTTGCATGAACGATTAATAATTTACTGAAAAGTGCATTAAAGTTCTATGGATTTGTGTATGCATTATTTCTTTCCTTATTTGACCATGACCCAGGTGGCAGCCTTGGAGCGAAAATTTTATCTCCGTGCTTTAATTTTCTGAATTCAAACAAATAACTGCCCTCCGAAGTCACATTACCCCTTATTACAAAAATCGCCTCCCATTAGCAATCCTCTCTGTAGTAGGATGAACATTTTTGTAGAAACGGCTTAGTTATCTCAATCTGTACTAAGACGGTGACTAAAGTCGCTGATGCTCTTGAGACGAACCCGAAAAATACTTCAGTTTGCATCCACATTCTGAAATTCAAATTTCCAAAGCATACGTACAAACTTTATCCGATTCGGAGGTTACAGAAAAAATTTCACAGTACGAGATCAGTTTTTATTTGTCGCCAAACTCAGAAGTCTCCGGCGTTCTCTAAAAATCTCGTCCTTTTCTAGGGGAGTAGTATATCATGTCTGCCGTAATTGTCTCATATGCGGAAGTGAAGCATCAACCAACGGCTGGATACATGTGAGGAATTCCTAGAGAATTGATGTGTCGTTCGTTCGTAGAAAGTATGTCCGCATATACGCTTTCTTCCGTGCACTAAAAGTTAATGGTGGGAGATATCTGGCAGGGTTGAATGACGGATTCCAAGTCTTTTAAATGGCACGCCTTTTTTCCAGCCCACTCTTGCCATTTGCCGCTACGAGAATTCCTAGATCAGAGATTTCCGATCCAATGGTCTAGCACTGACCCGATCAAAACGGTCCGAATTTTTTGAGGCTGTGTCAAAATTAGTTTTTTTTTGAAGAGAACTCAGGGCCATAAAGAGGAACAAACAACAGGCTTTATAAATTTATCAAAGAGGCAACGTATTCCGAGAGTCTGAGAATCAGCAAGAACAATGCTAACATTAACAGCGATTATATTTAAATGCGGTTATCAAAGTGTGCATAAGTAATAAACTTTCGTAGAATGATTGCATCACTTAAACAATGTGAATTAGCTAATTTTAGAGTTCATGCGGGATTTAATGCGCAGCCTGTATAGGGATTTTGTTTGAGACCTATCGTGTTATCTCTCCAGCAGAATGTTCGTGTCGGTTGCGGATTGACCATTAGTGCATGCATTTTTCAGTCGCACACATTGTCCCTTCCTTTGAGTTTCTGTCACATTGGTGCACAAATCTGCGTACGTAGTGGGTAGGTCACTGCCACCCTGACTTGCGCAGGAATCTAACAGCCAAGCGTGCAACTGCTGCTCGGCTTAATTGCAATTCTGCTTCCCCATCTTCTCGGTGGTTTGCATTCTACTGCTTCACAACTTTCGTTGTGAAGATCGAGCAACGCCGACAAAGATAAGGGAGGCTGGAATGCCCATTTCTGCCTCAATAGCCGTCAATAGGCGGTGCTCCACCCAAGGCTCGAACCTGCGGCCTGTTGATCAGAAGTCAAACTTTCTAACCATTGAGCCACGGACTCGTTGTCTTTCCGCTCTACATCCCGAATATTGACGGCATTCGTTGATGGACGCTCACCGATCGCCAACGGTACTCACTCGTTTCGTTTTGCCTTGGGACTCACTCTCGAGCCCCGCCAGCAGCCGCACAACGGCTCGTCGTAGTAAAGGCAGATGAACAATGCCGACAAGGGAGACTGGAATGGTTATTTCTGGCTCATTAGCCGACCCCAGTCAGTCCTTGCTAGTCGTATGTTGTGTCCATTTCCTTTCGAAAAATTCAGAACTGCTAGTAATATGCCCTCTAGTTATTAACTTATCAGCTAGTAACCAAGACATCAAAGAAACCTTTGCTGTGGAGAATTAGGTGGGTTGCTTCGAGGGATTAAGTCAAATCCATCTGGTTTGGCCTGATCTGTACTTTGTGATGTTTGTACCCAGTACTGAGCTGAAACGCTTATTTGATGACTGCTTTTTTGACCTTGAACCAACTCGCTCAGTGGTCAAATGGCGTTCCGCCATCCTCAAGTCCCGATCAGTTGAATTTGATCTGCATCGCCTCTATGCCTCTTTTAATGCCCACCTTGTGGAACCCTTTCAGTACATTAACCGGCATTTTTTCAGCCCAGGAAACCTACCTCCCAGCTCAGAGATATCACCAAAGTCGTCCAAAGACCAGACAGTTTCTGCTCCAAGCAGTACTTCCCAGGCCATTCCACCTGCTGCTCCTCGATCCCCGGGCAAGATCTCCGCCATTCCACTTCCACGTAACCCCACGAGGGCCATGTCAGTGCCATTCGGTGACTTTCAGACGAGGAGCCCCTCCGCGACCGCTTTGCCTCAACCTTGTTCGGAGGAATCACCCAACCAAACGAACGACCATTCCACTAAGACGCCTGCACAATCGCCTTCTCCAGAGGTGCTTACTACAGAGGAGAAGCGTCGAGTCCCCTCTGTCGGGTGCACGCGGTCTCCAGAATCAGCTCAGCCGGTCGCCGTCTCCTCCTCCAGCTCCTCTCTAGAGACAACCTCGGAGACGACGACGACAACAACAACCAAACGGTACGCGTCTCTGGGCTACACTCCACGATCACCGGAACATGCGTCGAGACTGCCGCCACCGGTGGTGCCGCCGCTGGCGACGGCGGCTGAAGCACCGGCAACAAAAAAACGCTGCGTTTCTCTGGGCTACAGTAGGCCGAGCGAACCGGCCGGCGCGTCGTCGCCGCCGATGCAGCAACCGATGTTGGAGAGCAAGCGCATGGCGTCACTGGGTTACACACCTCGTTCTGCTGTAGAACCCGCGGCATCCTTGAATGGCGCCTCGCCGACGCAAGCCAAGCAGCAGCAGCAGCAGCAGCAACAGGCTTTGATTGAACCCAAGGTGGTTGTGAAGAAGACCAGTACGACCAACAGCAGTAAATCCACGGGCAGCAGCAAGTTGGCAGCATCCCCACTGCAGCCGCCCATCGACTGTGCAGGCCCGACCGGCTATGATACATCGGTCAGCAGTGCCACCATCAGCGTATGTCGCCTAGGAGCTGTTGGTTCTTTTTTAATGTATTCGGTTGTTCATGTACTACAGTAAGTGACCCATCTCTTGAAGTGTGCCACAACTTACGAAGATTCGACCAAAGCCTTGAACTACCAATAATTGACATAAAGCGAATTGAAAACCTGAAATACTCATTAAAAGTAATAATTTGTTTAGAAATACTGACTTTTAGAAGAGTGGAAAGGGCTGAAAACGTGAAAAATAGTTTTTAGCTTGAGTTTAAAAAGTGTAAATTGGGACGTTTACCTGTCAGCGGAAACTAGAGCATCCAAAAATTATCTTGCCCCAGGGATGGGGCGTTCATCTGCTATGTTGCCATGCCTCAATGAAGTTTCGCTCCTTTTTCGATCAGAAATACTTGCCTAGGTAGGATTGTAATATTTATGATCGCACAACATAATCCTACAGGCTTTCAGTCACGCGAGGCGTCCGATTTTTGAGTGAAGCTGCCTTCCCGCTGCCTGCAAAGTCACTACCTAAGTTGTCTGAGGTCTTTTCGCTGTTCTTAAAAATTAAAGTATTTTTTGCAGAAAACGTTTATAAACGGGCAGATAGGAATGAATGAACATTTCATTGGCTTAAAAATCTGATAGATGCGGACTTTTTTAACGCAAATTTTCAATTCCTTTAAGAGTAAAATTTGAAGCCGCGATTTCCTACACAAGAAAACTTTTTAAACCTATTTTCTGTAAAATATACTTTACTTTATAGGAGCATCGAAAAATGCCTACTACGTAAATAGTCAGTTTTTGCCGAGTGAAGTTTCTGCAGGTAAACCTTTCAACTGGATAACGACTTTAAGAATTTTGGTCAAAGTGTGTGTTTTGTAATGCTAGTCATTCCTAGAAGGAGCCACTGTAGCCTCATTTTAGGTCCCGAGATGGGCCGAGTTATCCCTTCGGTTGACAACCTTTCAAACCCAAACGTTGGGCGCATCGTGCCGGCTTCAGGTCGAGTGTCTTCCCTCACCCATGCCCCTGTCTGCCAACCAGTGCTGGGATTAGGTCAATGGTTGATGCGGAGTAAGGTTCGGCATTTGAAGGTGTGCCACCACACGCATACGCGCATGGGTCCGCGCTGACACAGCGCTACTCAGCGTGTTCTGCGGACCACAAGGCTCAATCATATAGACCAGCTTATGTGTAATTTATTACCGCCTCTCCTCCTCAATGCTGACCGCACTGAGCGGGATGGACAACCTCCAGTAAACACGAGTGTGACCAGGGCACGGAAGCGATGACCTTCGTCATCAGTATGGATGCCAAACAAGACCCTATCTAATGTGGAATTAAAGCGCTAGGATTATGTGTTGAAAGTAATGATTAAATCAGACGTTTCTCTTCATGCTACCTTTACGTGTGCGTCTATATAGGCTTTCTCCTTCAAGCAGGTACCGACACGACCCGTGGTCTCTGGTATTCGGCCACCGGCTGTTTTCACGGACGTTAGTGGGCCACGGTACAAGTCGCCAACCCCCCGCTCAGTGCCCCTGTCAGACGCGATCTCTTCGTCCCCCAGCAATGACGTCAACAACTCTCGGTCCGACCCACCTCCCACAGGGATCCGCCTCCCATCCCGGGTTCCTCGACAAGCAATTGCGAAAGTAAGTTCCATTTTCCAGTCTTGAACTTCCCTATAGCTGGCCTGATCACTTATGGTAGGGCGGGTATTTCTGAAAGCACAGAAGGCATGGTTTGACCAGCGTAATTCGTTCATTCCTATCGACCAAAAGCTCCTAGCTTGAAAGTGGATTTGGACAGAATGACACTGCCAAAAAGACTGGGAGTGTGGAATGCCTAGTTCTGTCCTAACAGCCTCATCTGCCAGTTAGATAGAACCCCAGGTTTTGCGCCGCCCTCGAGGCTCCATCTTGCTTTGAGATGGAGCCTCAGGATACGAAAGGATGAGTGTGCCGTTTACCGCAAGCGGCATGTGGTGCTCCCCAATCACTGACTGTCAGAGGGCGCTGCTCTGAAGCGCCCGGGCGTAATCATTTTTCATTTCAACACGCTTTCAGTGAATTTGCCAGTCGTGTTCAGAGCAGCCGCCTCCGCCGCCATATGTTGTCAAGTTTTAACTGCGGCGTGGTTAGGTTATCTGTCTCTGTTTTTCTGCGCGTCACCAAACAGCGAAACCTCTTTTTCGGTAGCATGCGGGCTTTGAAAGTGCATCACTCAACTTGGTTTGCGTTGTAGACAAGTCACCAGGCTATTATTTTAGGTGTTTTAAGGAGATGCTGTAGTACCCAGTGGTGCAGGAATGCGAAGGGGACGCTGGTGGCTTTATTGAGTCGCAAGGGGTCACAAGGATGGAGGTACCCAGCTCGCATTACCTCGTATTGGCTGTGCGTTCATCTGCTTCTTAAATTGCCCGTCCTTTAATAGGCCGTTAGGCTAGCCACCATGCCTCTTTCGGAGACTTTTTCCTGAGCAGTTACCCAAACCGTCTTTATCCATCGTCTGAGCCGAAAAACTCTCTCACCCAATGCAGCCTCCGCTCCTATAGCATCAGCTCTATAGTCCTCATCCTTATCAAACGCCGAATTAGGATGCGCAGGATCGGTATAACAGGCCGACGCGGGATAACTCATTGTCAAAGTTTCTCTTTCCTCCTTTTCCCTCCATCGCCTTTCCTTGTCGCCCTCTCTTTTATTCTTCTTGTTCTACGCTGTTCCTCCTCCTCTGCCCCCTTTATGTTCTCTCCTCCCTTCCGTCTATTCCTTCCTATTTTTTCGTCATTCCCTGTATTTCTCTTTTTTTCTTATTTCCTCACCTGCTCGTCACTTATCCACCGACCCCACCCCCACGTTCTTCTGCCTCTTAGCTTTCGTTCCCTCCCGTCTTCCTACTGTCTTTAATCTTCTTTTGCACTCGATTGAACCTTTTGCATGTGAGCTTCCCGAATACTAGTTGGCTGGGAAAGCGGTCTTCTGCTCCAAATTCGTAGGTTGGATGACCTCACTTATAGGTTGGGGCATTGCACGTCCTTGTGGAAAAAACTCCTGTGAAGTCTTCTTCTTTCCCGTCAAAACCTATGTACCCCTATTCACACTCATCAACTGCTGCCACATCTTCTCTGCCTAAAGGAAACTGATCTAGTATCTGTTCAATCACGCCGCGCTGCTGCCATGCAAGTCAGTCAAGAACACTGGCATCTTCGGCTCCCCAGTCTGTTCGCCATGTCAGTCTCACTGAAAACCTCGTGAGCTCTTCTGTGTGCTCACTAAATACTCTCGACAGCCTCTCGCCGTTGGTTGCGGCCACAGTGCTTCCTTGGAACGTGTTTGGTCCATGTCTCTCAGAAACAACCTGACTCTCCTAGTCCTTTCTCCTTGAAACTCATTGGATAGAATGTTAGCCAACCTGAACGGGCAGCTTTTTAGATGAGAACGACTTGCAGGCTTTTAATGCATTTTCGCGTGGCCGATCGTGCTCTGTTCCTCTGCCGTGTTAGCGGCAACAGTTGAACCCCCTTGACCTCAGGCATTGAGTCCTCTGGATGCTCAGTGCCTTCACCTGCAACAACACTATGGGTAACTGGCGCCGTGTGCATCTCTCCATTTTGGAAATTAAACTAATGTATACAAATTACTGATACTGTATTAGTAGTTTCTTTTGAATCCTTTTTATTTTGGAAATAAAGGCCTAACCTTTCAACGTTCTTTTTTCCCCTTTTCCTCTAGTAACACTGCCTACAGAGAATTACGTTCCCACTAACAGAGTTCTTTGAACAAATTGGATGTTCACGGCCTGAATTTCACCACCCATCAAGCCCTCTGAAGGAAATCATTCTTCGGTAGCTGCATATGTGTGCGCGATTGTGTTCATGTCTGCACGTCTCTCATCGACCCCCTCTCTGACTCCTCTCCCATCGAAGCCTCAACGCCCATTCTGTTTTGTCATTACTTATTCACCTCTGAGCTCCCCACTTATGCCAATCTCTTCTCCCCCTAGCCTGACAGACGGTCAACACACTCAGTGGTGCTGGCGTGTGGAAGGACAGTCGGTGCGATTCGTCTTGTCTATCCGTCTGTCTGCCAACATCACCTTCGACGACGAGAGCAATCGACACGGTGAAAACATTTGTTTCATCATTCTCTCTCTCTCTCTTCCTACCACACATTCCCCATTTTTAATCCAATTTTGTTTCTTCCACAACAAATTTTGCTTTCTCTCAAGGTAATAATATTTTTTAATCTGAATGAATATCCCCCGGCCTAAACGCTGATATTTTTGATGGGCAGAAAGTTGCCCTCGGTGTCATTGGTTCCCATCAGGTCCAACCAGAGTTCCACAGCATAGTCTTTTGGTAACGAAACCTACCTCACAGACTAGTGATTGCATGGTGCGGTTTGACGGCGGAACTCAGAGATTGGCGTCTTCCCTGCCCCTCCGGTAAACCAGCTCAAGGTTACAGGATGGTGCCGTCAGCCATGTATGACGCCTTAGTTGTAATTGTCTATGTGCTCACCTCCCCCGATAGGACTCGGAAATACGAACAACCCTCCTCCTTCCGCCCCCACGTAATACAGGTGGTCTAGCGTTCCGTTCCAGAAAGGGTAAATCTTCCCGTATAGTAGCCCTTATCTTTATCATAACTCAAACCCTAATGTCTCCAGAATTCAGCAAAAGGCTACCTGTATTGGGGCGGTTCCTGTTCTACACCCTGCCTGAGAGGGGTTGATGTGGGCATATAAGTCAACCCTACCAAAGCCTTGTCAGATAACGAGCAGCATCCACCGTGTCGATGGCTTCTGACCTACTTACAGCTACCCGATTTGCCAGATTGGCACTCAGCGATGCACTGTGTTGTCCGATACTGTCTATTTGCCAAACCCTAGTCTGCTTATTTCGTAGTTGGCGGTCAGCGAAGACAGTTACACCGTCTTCCACACGTTGACGTCCCGGTCAGCCTGCAGCTAGACCCATAGGCAGGTCTCGTCCTGACATGCCCGTGTGAGGTCTACGTTGAGAGACCACTAGAAAAACCAAGGTTAGACTAGGTCGATGTCAGACATTGGCCAGGCCTGCGTTGGTTATCGTTCCGGGGTACGAGCATATCGATCTATATCTGAGAACTGGGAAGGGCCGGGGATGTCATGAAATGTTCGCTGATATCGCTGCCTTATCGCCTTCAGACAAATTGTGGGCCAGCCCTCGAGTATCTGCAGCCACGGGGTTTGAGGATAAGGCACCTTGTCAGGCAAATAAGCTCGGTGAGTTTGTTTCCTTGTCGCTAATGCGAACATCGTCTGGAAGCCGAACGCTCTATGCAGGTCTTCGCATCCCAGCAATCGCGCTCCTGTCCTTTAAAACCAGCTGATCTGACTGTTCGACCGGTCGTTTCGACTATGTCCACCGTATGCTCCACAACATAGGGGTGTAGGGACGGTGATTGGCACTGGATTATAGCGAGATTATACTTGCACTGCACTTACCTCACTCTTCCATCTGGGCCCGGTGTCAAGACAGAATCAGCGGCCGCTGCTGATACTGGGCGTATGTCCGAGCGGTCCAGACGAACAACAGCATTTCCGTCTGGTTCGGTTGTCTTGATTGCAGTAGGCAGGAATGTCAGTCCTTAACTCCACCGTTCAACGGTCTTATCGGATGAAGTTCACCGTGGGCTCCAGAGAAAGGTGTTGCAGTATGGTTAATTGAGAGTCAACTTGCCACTCTCCCCTACCTGGACCGGGTTTAAAGACCAAGTCTAGCAGATCGGAGGCAGAACTGAGCGCTGGTGGCAGTCCGTAGCATTAGAGTTCGACTGGCGTATCCGATGAGGCCCACACCAAGATGGCGCAGGGAAGCTGACTTGCACAGGAATTAGACCATGGTGAGAGTATACTTGCGCTGCATCTACCGCACTATCTTCCCTCCCCCACTTAGGCCCGGTATCGTGACCTAGTCAAGAAGCAAGAAGGCAGGACTGAACCCTGGTGGCTGTTGCGAACATAGCATCGCCTGGGCCTACCGTCGCACTTTGCTTGGAGCCCACTACGTGGAATCCGAGCCATTGCAGCCTGACCATCAGCCGGCCACTCCACACAAACACGCATTCGGCTGACTGGGAGGTCTGAATGCAATTGTCAGTTGTCAAACTCCCAAGCCACGGCGCTTAGCGAGTTGTGAAACCTTGACTCAGTGACCTAAGATGCTGGGATCGGTTAAGCCTGGCTTCCTGACAATGATAAATAAACAGACATGATCATTACATCTCTTTACGAGACCCTCGTTGCTCGTTGTACGGAGCTCTAACAGAAATCACAACTGCTTGTGCTCTACCCTCCAATCACACTGCTTCACGTAAAATGAAGAGGAATATCCGACTCCCTACGTTTGGGCACAATGTTCACAGTTTAAAATTAAAAAACGATCCTTGTACGCAAGCGGTAAACATTCGCAGGTTACAAACGCCAGTCAAATGAGAAGAAAATAACTGGCCACGAGGAAGCAACTCGATGATGAATTCAGGGTTATGTATCGTTCTTAAGGGGGTATTTTTGCAAAGCAAGAGGCTTTTATGTCACAAAAATATTCAACCCTTCCCCCACCCCTAGGAGATTTTGAGTTATGCACGATGTAGGCGTTGGTAACGGAAATGGACACGACAACCACTGCGTGTAGGAGAGAGGATGCGCAGAATTATCAGGTGTAAGCGGAGTCGCAAGAGGCATCGTTGTGGGTGGAAGGGCTGTTCGGTTGGGGTGGGGAAATAGGCCTCGGTATAAGCCCCATTCAAGCGGTCGACTGAGGCCATTCCCCGGCGCGATCGCCCGGGGCGATTTTGAAATGCATGTCCGCGCACAACAGGGGTCCGTCAAAGGACTCTTTTAGTGGCCTACGAAAACCATCTATGCGAGCAAATGCAAGCGAACACTGGTGGATGTGCGCATCACCGATGGGTTACGGGATCTATGCAGCCCGTTCTGCCCTGGGACTCACCCTCGTGCCCCGCCAGCTGCCACAGGTCAGCTAGTATTATAGACAGTTAAAGACAGGGGTGACTGGAATTACCCTTTCTGACTTATTAGTCATCATCAGGCAGCCACACACAACACCACGCTGACCTTTTTGAAGTTGGGCATGACCATGTTGGTCCATATGCATGTTTAGATGAGGTGCCTCGGCCTAGGGTGGTCAGTACATGCATATAGACCAGGACAGGATAATCACATTGAACTTAAGAAACGTGAGTGAAGATGGCACAGCGACGAACCCACCAGAAAAGGTCGCGGGCTTACAAGCATCGTCCCCCGAGGTGACGATGCACAAGACCAGCGGCCATCAAGCCACACTGTTCTATTGCCAATATTGATCAGTTTTGAATGGCTGGCCGAACCGATTGGCCTTGGAATTATCGATTATTTTCTCATTCACCGCCTCAGCCTTCGTACGAGTGTTTGTATAGTTTGACGGCCGCTGAGGTTACGCATCGTCATCTCGGTAGAGGGTTCTTGTAGGCCTGCCTCCTATCCCGATGGGTTCGTCAAAGGGCCGTTTTTGCTAACATTTCCGAAGTTCGGTGTGCCATCGTGTCCTGGTCTTCATGCACGTTATGACGTAGGGTTTTACAGGCCTCAGGAAGCTCTAGGTGCCCGTTGATAGAGTTCTCGGAGGAATGAAATGAAGAGAGACGATGGGCCTAAGTGGTATGCATGCTTTGTGTACTTTGACCGATCGTAAAATCGCGCCATGGCTGTGTCAGTTGGTTTCATGGACAAGCAATCGCTGGGTGTGATTGCACCATCGTCTCTGGAACGTCAGCGAAAATTGAAAGCTATCCCGGTGAACAACCTAAAACACACATACCCCCTTAAGAAGACCAAGACATTGAAAAAGAAATTAGCCAACTATTTCGGCCAATTGATATTTGGCAGTGAACAGTTTGAGAAGACAGAGTCAACCAAGCTTTTCGAAATGTCAGCAAGACATGAAGTCTTTTCCGGTGAGCAATTTCAAGTTCTCAAGCAAAAGTCCAGACATAATCTAGCAACAAAACAAAATACCTACAAAAGTTCTTATAAATGGACAATTATAGTCTTGTAAAGTACCATTAAAATGTCGAAAAGCCCTACGGCGGCTAATTGCCAAACAAATGGAGAATACAAGTTCCTTAGGCTGGTTGTGTTGTGTCAATAAAGTGTTTACAAAGAAGATAATTTCAGCCCGACCCTTGCTACGGCACACGCCTCGTCCGAAATGGCATCGATTATCCAGTGAAAATAAATAACAATGGAGCGACTATCAATTACGCGAGGGTTCTTCTATTTCAGTCTTACCGTGAACGAATAATCGTTGCTTGTTTAGTTTTATGGGTCCACGTTTACATTTTTCCGGCCTTGCTGAGAGGTGGGCTCTCTTCTGCTTCAACTTCAAATCCGAGTCTTCAGAGAACGACCATTTTCTTCGTGTGTGCGCTTCTCTCGATCATTTTGAACGCGGCAGCTCAATGGCTCCGTCGTTCGGATGTGACTTTGACCATTTTGCAGGGACTGCTTTAAGTGTGAGTTTATTTGCTTCACTGGATGGAGGTGGGCTAACAGGCGACCTTGCAGATGGTCGGGAGACACTATGAGAATGGATCATCGTTTGTAGACGGCAGAAATACGGGCTACGTTTCAAAATCTACAGAAAGTTTAACAATTTAACTTAAAGCAGCAATTTCTTGTGGAAGAATTAGACGAAATAAAGTTTCTGTTTACTCGTTAAAGGAAATTCGATCCAATTCATTTTGGCACCCCTTATCCGCTGACAATGCACACAACTTAAATAGCAACTGGTTTCGAATACATTTATGCTGCTGGGGGAAAATTGCTCATTCTTACATCTACATGTGAACTTATGTTACCGCTGGAAGCTAAGGGGTGAGCTCTCGAAAGCAGTTCAGAAGAAGAAGAAGAAGAAGAAGAAGAAGAAGAAGAAGAAGAAGAAGAAGAAGAAGAAGAAGAAGAAGAAGAAGAAGAAGAAGAAGAAGAAGAAGAAGAAGAAGAAGAAGAAGAAGAAGAAGAAGAAGAAGAAGAAGAAGAAGAAGAAGAAGAAGAAGAAGAAGAAGAAGAAGAAGAAGAAGAAGAAGAAGAAGAAGAAGAAGAAGAAGAAGTTATGATCGATGGAGCAGGAAGTTTATTGTGAATGTCTCTGATGCGTGACTAGAGTGAGAATCCAAAACGCCAACCCAATAAACATTTTGTTCCAACTTCTATTAATGGACGCGATAATGCATGTCCGTCTGCTCCCATGATCACCACACGCCCCTTGTCAATCGATTGCCTCGGCCGGGCGAGATTTGTCAGTAGCGTGAAGAGAGCTTCGGGCCGGCGGATGCTGCGTACTTCGCTGATTGGCTGCTGGTGGCGCCCACACGCGCTTCGCACTGCGGAAAACACCTAATTGGCTGCCACTCGCCTGATGAGAAGACCTGCTGCCAGTGCACGCTGAACTTATTATCAATCGAAAGTCCGCCTGATAACACCTTATTAGGCTACCTGGGCATGTGCAATAGATTGCCCATCTCATGAAATTTCTAGGTCAACATATGAGGGAGTAGTATGGCACACATTTGAGGCTGTTCATTTTCTTTTTTGAATTGATTTGAGGCACAGAAAGCCGTTTACTATAGAGTGGTTCATTTCAGCTCTGTTTACTGAAGAAAAATAGGCCATAAGTTGCTAAAATTCGACGTTTCTCGATATTAAAAAATTTCCTACGCCACTGATAGCCACAGATCAAAATCTCCTGCTTCTACTATATAAAACATAAATATAAGCAGGAAAAAAATAAATAAATTCCGTCATTGAAAAGGAAAAAGTTGGTTTTGCGTCCTTTAAAATCAGGTAAACCTAGCCGTGAGAAACCGTATCGTTTTCGGGAATACAAAGGCGGATTCAGTCTAAGGAATTATGTTGTACGAATTTGTGTGATATTGTGCCATAACACTCCGTACGAAACTTGTGTGACTGTAGTTTGCTTTAACACACCGATAATTGAAACCGCAAACAAATATAAATAGGAGAACGCGTGACATGCCCTCGTTTTTCTCCGTCATGCCGTGCGTGAACGATGTCCATACAATTTCTACCTGCAATTGACTACGAACGAATATAGAAAGTAGCAGCGGAAGGATTGCCGCGTGAGTCACTAGCAAGTATTTTCAAATGCTCCGATAAAGCACATGTTAAGTACGAAACTTATTGGATAACTTCTGCGAATATTCCCATGGTAAACTTAAAAAGAAAAGTCGGCAGACAAGTGTTTTCGGTTACTCCTCATCGGGCCGGTACAATCACAGGAGAAATTAAAATATGAGGTTTTGACAGGGTTTAAAAGCATCTAATCGTTTATACTGATCGTTTTTATGCCGCCTACATGGCGAGGTCGGCGTGTAGAGGTCATTGAGAGTGATACTCAATCCCCATACTCAACCCTACCACCCAAGCTTCCCTCAGACCCAGTGACCTCTACACGCGAGCTTCGCCATGTAGGCGCCATGCAAATGATCACAATCCGATAATGAGTTTCCTAAAACACGTTTTCGCAGATTTACCTTTTTAATAGATAACCTTTTCTATTTGCTAGGCAGTATATTGATCACATGTCGTGTTTCGATAAACCCCGCAAATTCGTCCGAGATGGCCATATGTGAAAAGAACTTTCCGAACCGGCACAATTTGCCGATGGCAGTATTCAAGAGCTAGCGAACATTGAGGATTTTGATGGCTAGTAAATTCGGAGAGTGGCAAACCTATCGGTCGACAACGGACGCCATTAACAGCAGGGCACTCCTTCGCTTATGACGGCATCCATAGATGCAGAATGGATGCCATAATTGAATCCGAAAATGTTCCGTTCATTACTCTAAAGAGGTACGAATTTGCTAACGCCTGCAACAATAATATGACTATTTAGACAAAAGCCAGCATCTCCGTACGCGGCCTCCAATCTCTATTGTTATTCCTTTTACAATCCTTTTACAATTAGCCAAAGAAAGTGACATAAGGCGAAGAAGAGTCTTTTCCTGCAAGAAAAACTTGATTTTGCGCTAAATAATCCCATTGAGCAAACCCCTATAGCCAACCCGGCCATCTTTATGTCTGACAGGCTTTTTGCCATTTTAAATTTAAACGGACATTCACCCAAATACTGATATTTTGTAGTTATTATTATTTTTCCTTATTTTTTTTATTTTCATGCGCCCCCTTACTTAAGCGCCTTCATATTTAGCCTTATTGGAGTGATATGTAATATAAACATTATCCGACATTCGAATTTTCATTGCAATGTAATTATTTTTTATGCTAGTAAATACAAATTTATAAAGCGACCTAGGCCTTCTTTTGAAGAATATTTGTTTCGTTACTGTTGTCAGACTTTGGGCGACGCAGCGTGGACTGATTTTGCATAACAGGGATTTACTTGTGAAATTCACGAGATTTCATGGGTTAAGCAATCACCCGCTAACCAATTTTGCAGAATCTCCAGGTGAAACCTTGCTGTCAAATGGTTTATTAGACACGGTGTGCACAGCACACAGTGTGCAGTAGTGCCAAATACTGTATTCGACGGGTTATCTGCGTATGTATGCATGGGCAAATTTGCTTAGATGCCGTTTGATATGAGGTCATACTGAAAGACACAAAACATCCCTGGTGCCTTGTTCAGTACTTTTCCTAAACCTTCAATCTGTTAACGGTTGCTTCTTTCCGGCGGACGGTGAGTTAAAATGTACCTTTTTTCTGCATGACCAACGTTTACACCGTCTCCGCTTCCTGTTGTTGCACACGGTACTCAGTTCTTGCTCCACCACTACCGAGTCCTAGACAAATAAGGCGGATGACTCAACTCTAAATGCGTTTGTAAAGTCTGGGTGTTTGTTGAGTGTGGAGGGCGTGGCCGCCCCAAGTTTTTATTTTCTTTTTTGAAGGGGGGGGGAGAGCGCGTCTGCTCCATTCCCTGAGAACCCGGAGTGTTTACGGAAGGCGAGAACTTCTACCAGGGGGAATCGAGATAAGGTTAACCTAAAGCGGGGTGTTTACTCTTTGAGGTCCTTAGCTCGAAGTCCCTATTTGGTTCCCGACTAGTGGCGGCTCAAGGTGACAATCAGTTTCCTGATGCTCATATTTTTCAGTTCCGATCACGAGAAAAATCTGTCTCTGCACTTGCAGTTGAAAGTGTCCCTGCGGTAGCAATTAATAAAAATAGATATGGTTTCGCATATCGTCCCATCCGACCACCCTAAAATCAGAGTCTCCCCTTGGCTGGAAGAAAACATGATAACTCCCATTGCTGAATGTTCTATGCGCTATTTGATGAAGTGTCTACGGAAGTAAATCTCGCCACCGCAGTTCCTACTTTAACCAATGCTGCCCGCGCATGTCACAATATACTAGAAGAAATATTTCACCGGAAAATAGTATTACACAATTGGATAAAACCTGGTATAATTTCTGTAAAACGGCTTACTCACAGCAATGTATTTTAAAGAAGACAGTGAAAGATCTTGTAGCAGTCTGGTTCCGCGACAGCTTACCCATACCACCTTCGGTTCACCCAGCACGCCTGCCAGACACAGCCTGTGCGCTTGACAGTCTGATTCGCCGACACCATGGTGCTGATCGACATTTCTCTCTTCGCTGATTGGCTGCATCCGGACGAAGCACAGGTGCGTGCACTTCAGCTGTCATTGGTCTGGTGAGAACGCTGACCACAACTGATTGCTGATGTGCGTATCCACTCTTTCGCTTCGGAAGAGCTTTTCTATCCAACTGCCGTCCCTGCCACCTGATTTGAGAACCTCTGTTTTGTCCATCAATCACATCTTCGGCAGTCTTGCAAAACTCTGGAAGTTACGACGGAAGAGTGACTGCAAAAGCGTCCTCAAAATATCCCAGGTCACCACGTCATAGTCACCCAGCATCTACCAAGCTTGTTTTACACCTTCGGGGAAAGTCGCAGTTGACACTAAAATTTAGCCCTTCGTACATCTATTCCTAGTGCCTGCAGGAACCGGTATTTGTGCAAAAAGTGTTGGCAAACGTATGACTGTGAAAAGGAAAGACGGGGATGCTAGACAGTTCCGGCCTTATCCACCTAGTAGACACTTCTAACAAAGTGAATATAAAGGTTATTTATGTAATTTTTTCGGCAGTCAGTCTACTATATTAATGCCAATAGATTCAGTAAATCGCAGTAGTTTGGTTGGACAAGACTCCATTGTCAGTGCTTAGAGTGTTCGTAGTATTCAAGCCTCGTCCTATCTCGCTCTCCTGCGAGCGCTGATGAACTGTCAGAACTCACTGCAACAACAGTGTCTGGTTGAGCTCATGAAACGTCAACCAAAATTCTAAAATATGTTTTCAGAGATTGTAATACTTGCTGTCACACATGAGAATCCCGATATATTTCAGATACCACAGGGTGCCAGCTTTTGGTTGGGCTTATTTCCGGTCGCTGGAAAAAATGACAAATGCTTAAGTAGTATTAATTTTCAGTACTTTGGAGGTGCTAATAAATTAAACTACTTTTTTTCATGCAAAAAACATGCACAATGTACTCTTCTATGTACTCCTTTGGCAGCGAATTTCGTCTTATAACGATTCATACCGCGTCGTATATTGTCGTTCAATACTCTCGCTTATGGGGATTCAACCATTTTGAGAATTTTAATAGTTGTTAGAAGTTGAAAGATACCCTTTCCTCAAGTAAAGGTACGTAGATATTAATAGTAGAGAAAATGCGATTCCCAGATGGTAAGTCAGAAGAAACAAAAAAAGACATCATCATTCTATCTGCTGATAAAGGAAGTGCTACCACCATCCTAAACAAAGAAGACTACACAGGAAGATGCGAACGTCATGAAATCCCAAAACTCGTGCATTGAAAAAGCACTAAAACGCCTAACGGGAAGGAAATTAATATCAGAATTTCTTGCTAAAACAGGGAAACCTACCATTTCAAAAATATATGGTCTTCCAAAAATTCACAAAACTGGTATCCCACTGAGACCGATAGTCTCCTTAATCGGTGCACCGAATTATAAAATTTCAAAGTGGCTATTTCACCAGCTACATCCACTTACAAAGAACTCTGAATACTCCATTGAAGATTCAAAAAGTTTTCTAGACAAATTAAAAGGAATCACAGTTACACCTGACGAGGTAATGGTTTCATTCGATGTGGTTTCGCTCTTCACCTCGATCCCCATTGATTAAGCGAGATCATGCACCGAAAAACTACTCCACGCCTACGTCACTAATGTACCTGCCGATGCTTACTCCAACTCCTAGACTTTTGTCTAGAAACCACTTTTTCCTTCTCCGGCCAATGCTATCAACAACTTAAAGGGGCCCCTATGGGGTCGCCCATATCCGGCTTCCTGGCTGGAGCTATAATGCAGAAATTGGAATCGATAGCTCTCCCTGGTGTTAAACCAAAATCGCGGTTGCGATACGTTGATGGTACATTTGTCATCGTTAAGAAAGAACTGTTAGACCTGCTCCACAAAAATCTAAACTCAACATTTCCGGGAATTGAATTCACGTTCGAGACGGAAGCTGATGGACACGTGCCATTTCTGGATGACCTCGTACATCGGAAAACTGATGGATCACTCCACACCTCAGTTTACCGCAAAGAAACATATTCTGAGGTCATCCTACACTTTTAGAGTAATCATCCTATCTCTCACAAAAGGAGTTCTGTCTACAGTCTCCTAAATCGAGCCAAAACACACTGCTCTGATGAAGAAAGTTATCGAGCAGAAACGAAATACCTCTTTAACTTGTTCTCTAAAAATGGATAGCCCCGTGACTTCGTGCATCGATGTCTGAAGCGAAAAGAATCCAAAGAGAAAGGTATTTCAAACAACACGGCCATTTTGGCACCCAAAACAATGACCTGGCGAACTATCCAATGCATTCAAAAATGTATCAGAGCTTGTCCAAAGACAGCTTAAAAAACACCAGATACAAGTAGCACACCACCCTACATCTACTTTACGCTGACAGCTTGTACACCCTAAGGACAGGGTTAGCTACCTTGATAAAAAAGGTGTTTTCTACAAAATTCCATGTTCCAGTTGTAATGCCGTTTATTGTGGCCAAACCGGGGAAATCTGTCTCATCCCGCCTACACGAACATCAGTAAGCGGTTAGAAGACGAGACCATTTATCCCAATTGGCTATGAATACACTGGAAACCGGACATCAATTTGCATGGGAGAAAACACGGATTGTTGGCATCTGCCCAATCAGAAAAGGCCGTGAATTCCTGAAAGCAATGCACTCAGATAAGGCATACATCAACCGGCATATCGATTTGGATGCCACATACAAAATCGTTAAAGAAATTCAAACGCGCACAACCAATCACGACGGGATGACGAAATACACTCAAAGCCTATTGGTTCGCCATCTCTGTCCTCCCCCTTCTCCTAGAACGGCTCTACCAAACACTTACTGCCGCCTATCAAATTGTCTCTTATCACCCTTCCCCTATGCACGTTCCTCAGATAACCCACGCAAATGGACGAACATTATCGATTTCATGTTTTAAATTTCTACTGCGTTCTAACGTTTCCCTATAACTGTACTGGCCTGAAGAGAAGTTATCGAAAGCAGCGCGTATGCTCGCCAAGTTGTCTTTTGAATCTCAGAATACTTTGTTTAACACGGTTAATTGATTAATTGTTCCTGTACACTGCCCGTAGTCTGACGACGAGCTGGGGGATCAGTCTCGAAAAGTTACGCATTAAAGTTTCTATTTTTCCCAAAGAATGTCATATTTTCTATTGAATATCTTGGGATGCCTGTTTTTCACTACATAAATATATGATAGTGTGTAGCTCAACGATCTGCTTAAGGAACATTTATGTTCCGTTGTGCCCTGGAACTCAGACTAGAGCCCTCACAGGCGGTCGCATAGCGACGTGTAGCATATGTTGATAATATTGAACCGACAAAGAAAAGAGAGACCGGAATTGCCATTTCTGGCTTATTGGCCGTCATCAGCCAGTCATACCCAATCCAAAGTGTGGAACACCTGGGATTCGAACCCGCGACCTTTGGTATTTGAGTCGAACGCTCTACCATTTGAGCCACGGGCTCGTTGTTTTGTCGGTTGCGATCGGGAATATGATGCTAGTGTGTTGCTCACCGATCTGCTTAAGGAACATGTAAGTTCCGTTGTGCCCTGGAGCTCAGACTAGAGCCCTCGCAGCTTTAGCTCACATTGTTCTTTCTCCCCCGCCCATGTGCTTTTTTCTCTGCGCAACTCTCTCAACCGATTTGACGTTACGTAAAGACAAACGGTTTATCAGAATTTTATTGAATTTTAACCATCTCGAAAGGGGACACTGTTGACAGCTTTGAGCGTTTTCTTGCCCTCCGTGGTCACATCGCATGGACACTTGAACTTCCACCTGTATCCCAAAGGTCTTTCGCTCGGAGAGGGAGAGCGGCGTTTTCAGAAAGCGACCTCCATGAATTGCAGTACTCTGCTAGGTTACCTCCCGGCGAAGACGCAAATCGTAGTCATGGCTGCCAGGCCCATCCCACTCCCTGCTCCGGTCCTGAGCAGGAAGTACGGCTGACCAATCACCGGCATGGGAATCAACGCCCTTTTGTACGGAGTTGACTCAGCAGGCGTTGGCGCAAAAGTGACCAGCTAGTGGAAGGACGTTGATAGTCACTCTCCGTGAGGGGAAACGACAAGACAATAAAAGGACTTGGCGTGGTAGAGAGAGAGAGAAAAAAACTATTTGCTTCAGATGGCAACCACCGGAGGGATCCCGAAGTTGGCTAATGGCACACAAAAGCTCCCTCGGTTCGATGTTTCAACACAGTAAGTCGAAATATTATTTAGGATGATTTAAAAGCAACTCAGTGACCTTTTACACTTCATGCTTACTGGCATGCTGCAAAAGAAGTCAGATTATAACTCCTAAATTTTGGAAATATTACAAAAGACAGACTTTAAAGTTAAGGCAGACTGCCCACAAAAGCAAATTTTCTGGCGAACCGAAGGCACTAGGTTCGGAAATTGTCGCTGAAAGATCTTAAGTAAAACCTCAAAATGAGCATAGCTTACCACGAGGAGTGGTATAAATTGACGATAAGTAAGCATCTACTCGTAATTCAGCATATATTTGGCTCATAAACTATAGCCCTTGAGGCATCAATTCTTAAATCATTTTTTTCAACCGATATTTGGATCGTCGCAAACTAAGAGTTCTGCGGTGTGGCACAGGTCGGGACGCGTCACTGTCGACATGTTCGTGAATTGTTTTGTTGTGAGGTAGACTTGAGCAACAGCCACCACATCCGCTCAGCATTCGCTCACCTTTCATTGGTGTGATGCAGTGTCGAGACGACCAAGGATTTACGCGGCGGCAATCTTGTCCGAAAGATAACCTATGCTTTGTGTGAGAGTGCCTCGGAACAGACATGCGGTGAGGCTGCCCCGAAGGCCGCACTAAGGAGTAGCCATTTCAGCCTGACTCAGAGTAGAGAGAACTGAGTTATCTCGTCAACTTGGCAACTTTCCATGCTTTAATTTTTAGCGCGTCGTGATAGGCTTAAGGAAGTCAGACTAGTTGTAATGACGAGCGCGTAAATGCGTCGTGAAGATAGATCCCCCAACTGGGACTGTGCGCATTAGTTGGCGCAGCCTGTAAGCCTACGCCTTAGCTGTCTGTGCCGTAACACTCATTCACGACAGCTGTTGTCGACTCGAGGGGTGTAGGGGTACTCGTTAGGGGTAGCACCACACAGATAGCATTTGGTCGCTCCATTTGTCTCGTACAGGTGGTGAATGCTCCTGTGGCCGCCTCTAACTAGTACCCAACTCTCACCTGTGGCTCCTCGAAGTTGGGCTCTTCCCAGCGGCCACACCCCGGGCAACCGTCACGACCGGCGGGCTAAACCAGGTGAGGGTCTCCGGTGTTGTGTGTGCCTCCACACCCGGTATGTCTGACTCCCGAACTTCCCACCTCCCCCCTCTCAAAAAGTCCTACGGTGGGGGCGACAGCAACCCCGTAGGCGGCCCAGACTAACTCGGGTTGTTCTCCCCCTAAAACAAATCCGTGACCCATAGTGGAGTTCGGCAGCCGTCTGGGATGTCCGAGCAGCCCTATTTAGGGATAGCACTGCCTACGCCTTAGCTGTCTGTGCCGTAACACTCATTCACGACAGCTGTTGTCGATTCGATCACAATCAGTGCAACCCAATAAACGTGTGCCGCAAGCCAGAGCGATCCTCGTTTTTGTCCAGCGAATCTGCAGCACAAATCAGTATGGAGGCTAGACCTCTCAGTACTGCATGACGTTGATTAGCAAGGCTACTTTATGCTGTGCTTAATTTGGGCTGCCGGCCACGTGGAATCCACCATCAAGCAGCAATATGTCCAAGGGATAAGTGTCTCTAATGACGTCTCTTACAGCTGGGAGATAAATACTGGGCCGGAACCTGCGGGCGAAAACTGGAGGTGCTTACATCGTCGGGCGATGAAAGACTGCTCCTTTCAGTAACAGACAGCATTGCACGAGCGAACGGCTGCTTGTAGGACTACATTATTCATACGGTTTTGAAGTCCCTTTGACTATTCCAGTCAATAACGGTAGCGTAAAGGATTTTAGTAAGCTTTTGAAATTTGTTGGCTTGAAAAGACTGAGATTTTTTAATTTGTTGCAGATGTTTTTTGGCTAAATACAGCTGGCTTTTGTAATCTCTTGGGCGAGGTATCAAATCTATAAGGCCTCAATTATCCTTTTCGGATGGCAGAATGGACGAACACGTGGTACACAAAAATGAACCGTAAGCTCACAACAGGCCAAATAGTGACACATTCTGAAGATGTTTTTTTCCAAACTCAACGTATATAACTACCTAAGCAGTTAAAGGAACTAATAACGTGATTTGAGACTAATCATTTTGAAGCATTTTCTTCCGGGTATGAATTTAAAGCAGGCATATGCAGCAGGATTTATTGGTACCAAGAAATTTATTGACGGCTTATCAACTGCAACCCGTCTTTGCATAACACAGGTAACGAATGAACATGGACAGCAGTTTGAATTAACAGAAAATCAATACATAACAGCAAGGTCCAGTGGACAACGTAAATAACTTCAGGAAAGAAAATGTGGGGGAGAAGCTTATACAACTAAAACCATGAAGCATCTAGGGTGAAAATCACCAGGAAAATTGTAGATTGATCACGTGGTCTAGTTGCTTACAAAGATTGGGTTTCTCCCTACGTATCTACGCTGCTTCCAAGTAGCCCAAAGTCCGAGTTGTTCGTGCCCGAACAAGTACTTGGAAAGCTTTTTTTGAGGTCTACATAGTGACCACTGTCTAGTATATGTTTAGTAATCGAAGAACGTGGTAATTTATTTTCTTGTTTAAGCAACCAATTAGGTAAATGTTCAGCGGCTCTGGTTGCTAATTGCCTTTGCGTTCGACCAATGTACTTGCATCCACAAGTGCACGTGAATTCATAAGCACAATTTGGGGTGGCGTGCAACGGCAATGCATCCTTTGGATGGTTGATTGGCAGGCTTCTAGTACGATTGATAAAGATGAGCTGAGCTGCATTGTGTGTTCTTCCTATGGTGCAGCATAATCGTCGCTTGATCGTATTAGAAATATTGTCACCCTTAAAGGGTAAGTATATGCTAACGGGCTTTTTTGGAACTGAATATTCCACCACTTTTGGTCGTAAGGTGTTGCTATATTTTTGAATGAAACGTGCAGGATAAGTAAGGTTGATTTGATGCAGGCAATTTCTGTATCTAGAGTTTCACTAGAGCAAATATTTCTCGCCCTTTGAAAAAGTGTATGTACCAAATTTCGTTTCCATTGTACCGGTGCAAAGCTTTTAAAGTGCACGTATTGCCCTTTCCAAGTTTTTTTGTGGAAGACAGAGCGTCTTATTGAGCCATCATCCTCTCTGAACATGAGGACGTCTAGGTATCGGCGAAACAGTTGGCTTTGTAAATTGCTGTGCCAGTCGTTATTACCTTTCTACAGGCCGGTCTGTCCTGAAGGAAGGCTTTCCAGGTCTCCGAGTTGAATAGCAGTTGAACAAGAGAGTTCTTCACTGTGTCTTCGAAGCGTTGTTTTTTTCCTCCCCGTTTGTGAGCACCCGTGGCGATATCTCCGTAGAAAAGTTGGCTGGTGCAGTCGCTCCTCCTCCCTCTTAGTCAGGTAGCCGCTATATCGCAGCTGCACTTGTCTCAGCATGCCACAGATGCTGAGGATTCTGATTCGCTCCAAGACTTCCCTGTCCGGGATTTTGTCTTGCCGTCTGAGCTGCAATATTCTGCGGAGCCAGCCTTCACACCCACCACAAAAATGGCATGTGAACCATAAGCCAATTACCAGCACTGTAAACACATCGTTTCGCCAACCTGCATGAGATTTGTCAATACAACCTACGGTCCAATCCACGTAGAGCTTGGTATAGCATCAATGAGACATAGCTCGGCACATACCACCCCGACTAGCAGGTGCCGCGTTGAACTGAGTATTTGCTACGAGCTTGAGAAGTAGTGAAGATAAAAATAGGAGTACCGGATTGGCCGTTTTTTGGATTGCTTGCTGCTATCGCCCGGTGATACCTCAGTTCTGATCAGACTCCTGAGCTTCTAGCCTCGAGTTAGTTTCTCATCCAGCAGTACTCTTCCCTGCGCATTAGCGGCCTTGCTACCAAACAACTGACATAGGGCTTCTTTCAAGAATTAACAAATATATATTTTTATGGTTTTCTTGGGCTAAATTACGTCCTTCTGTTGGGAAATAGTGTAACTGAAAGAAGAAAAACCTTGCGATTCAAAAAATGTAATTCTGACAACGGCTAAAGTGTTCGGTCGACTCATTTGAGGCTGGAAACTTGATACACCTGGGATATATCCTTCAGACAATTGCCACAAAGACCTTTCCATACCTAGGTTAATAAAGTGCTGTTTCGTGTTTTCGATAATTTCCTGAGTCTATTTGGGTTTATTTGAGGGCAGAGGAAAAACTTCAATTCTCCTGGGTTTTCAGTTTTAAAGCAGTACTGTCAAAAATGTTTTTTAAGCAGTGGAATGTCAATTTTTTAAAGTTTATACTCTGGGCATTTACTAAGGGATTTAATTGGAAATAGATATTGTATTTTAAAGAGTACAAGGAATTAGGTTATATCTATCGTGTTGGCAGGCAATAAATCTCCTATTCTATTGATTGTCAATTTGTCTATCGACAGTGGGAAGCATATAGATCCAACTGATATATCCGAGGAATGCGCGATTCCTTTAAAACAATGAGTAGGAAATGAATTCATGTAAGTGATCTTGTGAGCAAGTACTTTGAAAGTCAGAGCGAATGCATTTGCACTTTAAGAAATTATCACAATCAGGAGAGAACGTGGTTAATGCCGAAATCGATTTTCATCGCGGATGACATTTCTTGGATTGACAGTGCGTGTTTAAAACGCCAGAGGCGTAATAACAATCACTTATTATTACAAATGCATACAATCCGTGTTTGCATGCAATATTTTTCACTTAAGAATTACAATTACTAGTACATTTTCCGATAAATTAAAAGTGCTCATCGGAACTGGTTCGTAGTTTCACTGACGTTTCGGAGAGCTTGGCTGCCTCTTGATTGTTAAAGCGTTTACTGCTAATATCGATCAGTGTTCTGGATGACCGGCTAAACTTGTCGGCCTTGGACCGATCTCGTTCACTGCCTCGGCCTCTGGATGAGTGTTTGTACATCTTGGCGACCGCTGGTGTTGGGCAACTTCACATCGATCGAGGGTGCTCGTGAGCCTGTCTCCTCTTCTGGTGGGTTCGTGGCGTACCATCTTCGCTTATATACCTTACGTCCGGTGTAACTATCTTGGCCTTATCTTTATGTTTGTAGTGACGCAGGACTTTATAGGCCGTTGAAAGGTTTATAAGCCCGTTGATGGGTTTGACATCTGATTACCATGCCTCAAGCGTAAGTCATTCAGCTATTGAGGTTCCTCAGTCTATGCTAGTCGCTCCTTGAATGTCAAAAAGTGTGGCCAGTCTCTTCAATGCGGGTTGCAAGCTGTGAGTTTGGGTTTAGCCTCCGGGCTTCGATAGTATGATATTCATACGTCCCTTGCTACTAAAATTCCTGGAGTATGTCAAAAGTTTTCTGGCATGTTTTTGTTTACACAAGATGGGCTCTTACCAAAGATATTTTTACTCAGGCTTTTCATTTCTAAACAAGGACAGGTACGGTGTGGTATGCTGACTTACAGTATTGGAGTCAAAGGTTGTCAATTAGGTGGTTGACTTGTGCTTAACGGAGGATTTTATACGACATCAGTCTCTGAGACATCGTCCATCTGCTGCCGATTTGGGTCAAACTTGTCTCCGGAACTAACCCTATACCTAACCCTGATCTCCCATAAATTTTGCGCAAACCCACTTGCATTAGGAGAGATTCTTAGTACCGTGACCTACCAAAAAGTGGTCTATTTGGTGCCGCAGGATCAACCATCTGATTTTCCTCGATAAAAGCACCTTCAAGTTCGCAGTCGTTACGAACGTACGAGCAAAAGCAAGACGTCAACGTTGCATCCGTAATCTGCCTGCTCCTCGAATAGGAATTGATTGGCATAAATTAAAAGGGACCTTGGCGAGGTAACGCCTAATCAAGACCAGCTGATTCCAAGATAGCGAATCGAGCTTTACTGACCATTTGGCTTTACCAAGACCAAAAACTGGGCAGTTTTGTTGTGGTTTGGAAGCAATATGCGATATCTTATTTACCAGGTAGCTGAGAAGGATTTTCTGATGTTTTTACGAACAAGTCATTCCCGCCTTGGCTTTGATTGTGGGTTGATGAATTCGCCTTCATTTGCCCCTCTTTCTACCCTTAGACACCTCTTCTAAAGATCCGTAGGTTTTCGAAAACCGAGGTTTTCGAAACCGAGCCACCTTTGTCTTTTGCTCTCCAGTCACGTAAAATTTCATTATACGTATGCATCTTCTGGCATATTTTGTTCATTAGATTCTGGTTTTTATCCGTCTTCGGTTATCTGAAATACAATAATGAGGTCAGCCGCACACTACGTTAGCATTCGTGTGAAGGAGGCCAAATCAGCGTAAATCTTGCGATTCCTTCACTTGCACTTTTTCCTTATGTCTGCAGTTGAAGTTTTCGGCCATTATGCATATCTTTTGATCTTCCGATGTTAGATGTTTTCGTTCTGCTTTTTATCAACAGTGAAATGGAGAACTCTTTTGAAGAACAGTTAAAGTTTGGAATAATACTTTCCCAATAAAGCTTAAATTGATGTCTTTTCCAGCTTTAGACGACGGGCCGATGGAAAGACGCACGCTATCTGGCGAGTGTTTGCTCCAAGAAAACTTCCAAAGTCCTACTCGACATCGTTCGGGGAGCAGATCGCACGTCCGCAGCAGCCATCGGAGAGCTGCCGAGCTGACTTATGCAAATCCGTGGACATGACTGCAATTCAAATCCTCACCAAACTTGCGGCCCCCACAAAGAAAGCACCGAACTGCCCCAAATCAGAGGACCGATCTTCTGGAGACCTTACAAGGGCTAGAAGACCGTCATCCTTGGTCAAGAAATCCCTACGATCAAAGGACTTGACTGGGCTACCTTCTGCAAAGCCGGAGACAAAGAAGGCAGTCATGAAACCGGAGAACCTGGAAACCTTAAAGTCACGGAAAAGACACCACCGTATACAAATGAAATGCAGAAGTCCAACGCATCCCATGTGTATTCCCAGGTGGTGACTGTCAGACTGCAGGGACTGAATCGTTGCGGTGGACCGGATGGAGAAATGTATCGCATAGACGCCCTTTTAAGCACGCTTGAAGACAAGTTTGTGAGTAAACGTGATTATTTCTTTTCGGACGCCAGAAACGATGTCATATGGAGCCTTATTTATTGGGTAGCCCTAATACGCCTCTGAAAATAGTCAGTGAAATTGCATAGCCCGCATTGGTTTCAAAAAAGTAAACGTGTGATGAAATCTCACTGAGATGATGTCAAACTACCTATCCTGATATACATTTCAGTTTTCTGCCTAAAGCCTCTATAGACGGTCGAGTAGCAGTGAGCAGATATACGATAAGTCTTCTTAGGACCGGCTTTGGAAACCCACTTGCCCCAAATACCATGGGAAAAATCCCAGGAAAGCAGATATTAACGAGCCATATGCCCAACCGTAATATTAACCAAAGCCCTAACCTTAAATCTAACCAAAGCACTACCTCAGCTTAACCGTAACGCTAACCCTGCCGGCTCCAGCCGCACCGCAAATGGAGGGATTGGAGGGGGTTAGGCGGGGTGAGGTTTCGAAACCGCACAAAAATTGCCCAGGAAGACGCCACCATTCGCAGTTTCTAGCCCCACCCCGAACCCATCCCCGCATCCATCCCCCACGACAGAGAACAATAAATGCAAATTGAGAGAGAGAGAGAGAGAGGGAGAGAGAGAGAAGTAAGCTTTATTTTGAAAGTGAAATTCAAAAATTGGCAGCAACGAGTTCTCCATTCACCGTGGACACACAAACTACATAACACCGGAAGATCACAAATGAATGGCCTTAGAATGCATACATTGACATCATGAAGAATCGTCCTTGAATGACTCGCAGAATGTTGATCAAATATGACTTCCTTCAAAACTCTACCAGCGTCGTGCGCTGATGACCTCATTGTTGTAGTTCGAATAAATAAAGGGGGAAAATAATCGGGTGAAATAGGCCAGCTGATTTACTTATAATACAATTTACATGTAAATTGAGATCAGACGAAATAACGGCTAAATTTCAAAAACCCGTCGAATTAAACACAATATAAAAATTTTGCGAAAAATATGAACGATCGGAAAAGTCCCCTGTCATCATAGTCGTCAGTGTTCATTGAACGCATGACTTTCGTCGTCCACAGTTTGTTACTCAAAGAAGAAAGCAAGTAGTTACTGAAGTTTACCGATACTATATTAGTTGCTGAAAATAAGAACGATACGCAAAAATGGCTCATCTTCACAGTTGAACCAAAATTCTTAATTAATTGTTTACCGAAAAAATCTCCCTTAGAAGATCTACTAGTTTTTAGAGTTAAAATACGCAGTATACATAGCATACTTTACTGCAGGTTCTAAATGTATTTAGATAAACTGGGTAGAAAATATAATTTGTGAAGATTCTTGCCAGATGAACGCTTGCGTGTAGATGAAAATCATATTGGGCTGTCGAAGCTTGGTTGTCAATGTGCAGGTTTAAGTAACGAGTTTATGAAAAAAATGTAGGGATATGATGGTGCTGGTGTTGGTCAAATCTGGCAACCCCGAGCAGATTTGGAGCAGGGAAGTTTTTGGCGGTTCCTGACTTACAAATCAAGGTATTCTTAGTGTCGGCCAATCAACCAACCGTGTCTCTGGCTGCCTTCGCGGATAAAATTAGAATTCCGCTCTGCTAAAGTTATATCGTCAACCTGCGGGTATGTCTATAAAATTAAAGCAAATTAAAATAAAGCAAATGATTAGAGGAGGATTCATTGGATTCGAAAAATTGCGCGACAGCTCATCATCTGCATCCTGTCGCTGCATAACAACAAATAACGAATGATAACATACAGCAAATTTGAATTCATACAGACAAATTCGAAGCCAAACAGCAAAATCATGGTTAAGTACCATAATGCTAATCAATAAAATGTTCGTACCTTAAACCAGTAAGAGAGGGGAAAGTAGGGGAAAGGACAAAGAAAAAGGAAGTGTTTTAAACCAGGAGCTACAAGATTTAGGCTGACCAAGTGCTCCCAATGTTTATGCAGTTGCGGTTTCACCCACCGTATATAGGCAGCTTTTAAGTAGCACAATATACGAGTTATTCGAGTCCTAACAAGTAATCGACATGATGTTTTAGGGTCCACGGAGTGACCAGAATCAAGCAGATGTTTAGTACTGGGAGAATACGACATTTTATTTTTTTTCCTGCTTTAGAATCCACCTGGACAGGTCCTCAGTTGACCTGACGGCCAATTGCCTTTGCGTTCGCCCGAGGTACTTGCATCTGCAACTTGAATTGGCGTGCATTGGGAAGGCCTCCTTAGCACGTAGGATTGGCAAAGGGTTAGTAGGACTGCAAACTATGAGTTCGGCAGCATTGTATGTCCCTTCAATGGTGCATCCAGCACGATTTTATCGACAAATATGGCAACTCTCTTCGGCCAAAATCGACAGAACATTCAGTTCCAAAAATCTCGTTTTTCATATCATTTCCCTTTAAGGGTGACAAGAGTTTAAATACTATCAGATGAAATCTAGGGGGTCCATATTTCAATATCTTGCAGAAGTTTTGACAGCGTAGCAAAGAACGCCGTTTTAAGTATATGTGTCCTCGCTAGTCGACTGTACTCCGCTTTCTCTAGGCGATACAAAAATGGGCTTCAAACACGGAATCTTCTGTTAACAAGCAAGAAGGGAAACTGAATCGCAGTCAGCCTGTCGTATACACATATCGACTTATTCACAGTACGGAAAAAACGGACCCTAGCTAAAGTGCCTTGACTCTGGTTTGACCGATTTCGTGCATAACATAGCTTTAGATGGATGACCCAGTGACATGACAGTTCGACCGTCGATTTTACCGAGGTCCACCGTATGCTCCACACCAGGTGGTGCAGGGACGGTGACTTGCGCGTGATTTAGTTTAAAGTGATAGTAGACTTGCGCTGCAGCTACCGCACTCTCTCCTCCTCCCCCACCTGAGCCCGGTGTCAAGAAAGAGTCAAGAAGACCAGAGATGGGAGAGGGCGCAGGTGGCTGGCGCGGCCGGAGCCACCCATGGGTGTACCACCACACCTGACTTTCATCCCACCAAGTGGAAGTGCCATAAAGACCACATTAAGAAGAATCCATTGCAGCCTGACTCTCAGTCCGCCAGTTAGCCACTCCACACAAAACACGGATGGGGCTGACCACGTGGTCCGATTTATCCCGTCAGTTGGCAACCTTCCAAGCCACGGCTTTTAGCGCACCGTGATAGTTTTAAGCGCGTCCGATTGTTTATAAAGAGGAAAATGCGCTGAAAATGCTCTCCCCCACCCCCAAAATGAAACCACCATCCGAACCAGTCAGTTGTCTGATTTGGGAGTGGGCGAATTGGCTGACGGGTTGGCGTACCCGTCTTCGCCCGACACAGCACGACCTGGCCCCCATAACGCACACACCAGGATTCACTAAAGCAGGGGATATGTAGGAGCCATCGCCGCCTGACTCCCAGTCCACTGTTCAGCCACTCGACACACACAGCACATATACTGGGCCGACGGCGTGGTCTGGTGTAAGCGTCAGAGTAGCAGCCTTCCAAGCCACGGTATATAGGAGACCGTGATTTTATCAGGTATTGTGAGGGTGTTGTCTATGTATTAGTGTAGATGGTGTGCGCTGATGTGGCTTAGCCTTCGGTGGTTTACCGGAGGTTGTCGTGGAGGCGCATGTGTCCTAATATGCCCCTGCGGTGTGTAAATGTGCGGGAGCAGTGAGGGCAGTGGAGGCGGGCGCGCTGATTGTATGTCGGAGCTCCAGGCACTGGTTCACCAACCTCCGTGTGACGGATTCGCAGGTGACCGACCAGCCGATGTGTGAGTTGAAGTTGCAGGCGCAGTGTGGGCGGAAGAAATCGGTTGGCGGGATGTCATTCATGGTAGTGGGGGTGGCAGTGGCGGTAAGAATGGCAGGAGCGGAGGGTGTGCATAGTGTATCGGTGTTGTCAGCATTGCGTGAAGTCCGCTGTCATGGATGTGCATTTGACCGAATGGGCCCATGCGATGAGTGAATGCGCGAGAACAGTGACGGCAGTGGAGGTGGCGATCTCTGCTGTGTTTTGGAGCTCCAGGCACTGGTTCACAAGTCTCTGTACGATGGATTGGAAATTGACCGACCAGGCCGATGCGTGAGGTGAATGTGTGGTCGCAATAAGGAAAGTTTAGGAGAGACTCACCGTCGCTGACGGTGGTGGTGGTGGTAGTGAGGGCGGTGGTGGTTGCGGTGGTGTGATTAACAGGCGATACGTATTTGGATGTGGTCTTTATAATAGTGAGGATAATGGAATTTGGTGCCAGGAGTGAGGGTGAGGGAGTCAGAGGAGGGTTGGCAGAATTTAACGTAGAAGTTGGAATTGTCAGATTAATGGTGCATTGTGTCCGAAGATGTCCAACCAGGCCGATTCACGCGCGGAAGATGCGTTGAAAGCGCGGGCATGTTGGCAGTGCCTGGGCATTAACGATGTTGGTCCGGGGCGCTGGTGACTTTCGTGCCGCTCGTTTTGGCCTTGGCGGCGGTGATCCGGTTGGTCTCACAGATTGCTGAACCAGTCTACACGGATCTTCTCCATGTCGGTCTATCCTGGGCGAGGTGCTCCCAGGTCGCCGAGTTGATTTGCACTTGCTTCAGCTATTTCTTCAAAGTTTCCTTGTAGCGTCGTTTTTGACCCCCCTGTCGGCGAGCACCCGTAGTGACATCTCCGTAGAAAAGTCGTTTGGGTAGTCGCTCGTCGTCCATTCTTACCAGGTGGTCGCTCCATCGCAGTTGCACTTGCCTCAACATGGCGTGGATGCTGAGGATTACGGTCCACTCCAGGACTTCCGTGCCCGGGATCCTGTCTTGCCATCTCCGCTTCAGTATTCTGCGGAGGCAGCTGAGATAGGAGTGATTCAGCTTCCTGGCTTGATTCGAGTAGACGGTACAGGTCTCCGCTCCATAAAGAAGTGTCGTTAAGACAACGGCATTGTACATCTTCAGTTTGGTGTTCAGGTGAATACCATGGCGATTCCACACAGAGGCCTGCAGCCGGCCGAAGGCCTGACTAGCTTTAGAGATCCGTTGTGCCCCTCGTCATCGATTCTCGTGGTGCATGACAGCGTGCTTCCTAGATTAGCGAAGGTTTCCACGCTTTTGAGTTGAGCACCGTTGACATTGATTCGGGGAGCATTGTATTCCGCGCTGGGTGGCGGCTGGTGCATGACAACCCTTTTGGCTGTACTGATTGTTAATCCAAAATCGGCGCAGCCTGCTGGCGAAGAGATCCATGCTCCTTTGCATGTCCTCCTCCGTCACGGTGTTAAGGGCGCAGTCGTCCGCGAAGAGCAAGTTATGGACTGTAGCCGTAGACACGCGCGTTGTGGCCTGCATACGCCGAATGTTGAGAAGGTGCCCTTCAGTTCTGTAGGTGATGCGATCCCAGGCTGCTCATTACGGTAGGCGTCCATCAGCATATCCGAGAACATGAGACTGAACAGGGTGGGGAGCCAGTACGCAGCCCTGCTTCACTCCGTTGGTCACTGCAGAATGCTTCGGGATACCGTCCCGTTGTCAGTGACGCGCGCCATCATCCCGTCATGAAGCTGACGCACCATGTGCGTGAACCGCTCAGGACAGCCAAATTTCTGCATGACTTTCCACAGTCCATCACGATTCACCGTGTCAAAGGCTTTCGTCAGATCCACGAATGTAGTGTATAGGTGAGTTCGCATCTCCCTGACACTTCTCGTTGTAGCTGGCGGGATGACAAAGATCGTGCCGGTAGTTCCGCGGTTTCGGCGGAAGCCACATTGGCTTTCCGGGAGCAGGCCCTGCTCTAGGTGACCGTTCAGACGATTGAGAAGGATACGGGCGAAAGATCTTCCCGGCGATGTTGAGCAACGAGATGCCTCTGTGATTATCACAGAGTTGCCGGTTCCCTTCCGTTTGTAGAGATGGACGATGGTCGCGTCTTTGAAACCCTTAGGAACTTGTCCTTGGCGCCAAATCTCCTGGAAGAGTGTTGTGAGTTCTGCCATCAGCCGGGGCCCACCGTGCTTTGTAGACTTCCGGTGGGATTGCGTCGGATCCCGGTGCTTTACCGCTGGAAATCTGCTGCACGGCCCGGATGGTTTCTGGTAGGGAAGGCGGCAGATCCAGGTCATTCTTCGTGTCCACTTGAGGGAACCGGTCAATGGCAGCATCGGAAATGGCTAATGAGCAATTAAGGACATTTCTGAAGTGCTCGGCCCAGCGCTTCAGAATTTGAGATTTCTCTGTCAGCAGTGTTGTGCCGTCAGAGCTGAGCAGCGGTGCGTTCCCCTTGATACACGGGCCGTAGATGGCCTTGATGGCTTTGAAAAAATTTTTCATTTCATTGCGGTCTGCATACCCCTGGATTTCCTCAGCCTTTTGGATCATCCAGGCATCCTGCATCTCACGCAGCCGTTGCTGTACAAGGCGCCGGCATCTGAAAAAGGCTGATTTGGTGGCGTCAGTCCGAAGGTCTATGTAGGCTTTGTGTAGTTCATTCTTTTTTGCGAGTAAGTTTTTGATGTCGGCGTCATTGTCATCAAACCAGTCCTGGTGTTGATGGCGTGCGCATCCGAGGACTTCGAGGGTGGTGGACTGGATGACATTTCGCAGTTGACACCATCGTGCCTCCACGGTAGCATTATCATCTGGAGCATGCAGGTCCTCCAGTTTCTCGGTTATTTGGTTGCTGAAATCAAAACAGTGAGCAGGCAAATTTAACAAAAGAGTATTTAACTTACCTGGCGGCCTCTTAACACGGGGGCTTCATCGGGGTTGTAGTCGGAGCCTTATCTGGGAGATGACGAGGCGGTGATCTGTCCAACCATCGGCATCGCGGATCGCCTTGGTTACCAGCACGTCCTGTCGATCTCGCCTCCGGACAAGAACATAGTCCAGCAGATGCCAGCACCGCGACCGAGGGTGCATCCACGCGGCATTCTCCCGCGTCGGAAGGCGGAAGGTGTTAGTCAGCAGGAGACGGTGTTCCGCACACGTGCGCAGAAGAAGGAGGCTGTTTTTGTTACAGCTACCGAGACCGTGGGGACCCAGCACTCCCTGCCAGGCAGCATGGTCCATCCTGACGCAGGCGTTGAAGTCACAAAGAACAATAAACTAGTCCTCTTTCGGCACAGTCGCCAGCAGGGCGTGTAGTTCCTCGTAGAATTTGTCCTTCGCCGTATCAGAGCTCGTAATTGGGGGAGCGTAGGCGCTGATGATGGTGGTGAACTTGCCTCCTCGAAGAGGCAGACGGAGGCTCATTAGGCGATCATTGATGCCATGCGGCAGACAGGGCAGACATCCCACGATGTCGTTACGGATGGCAAAGGCAACACCAGCGTCGCGTCGCTCTGCCTTTGGCTGGCCGCTCCAGAAGAAGGTGTAGCTGGCACCCATCTCCTCCAGCTGACCCTGCTCAGAGAATCGGGTTTCGCTGAGAGCAGCAATGTCCACCTTGTAGTGCGCCAGTTCCCGAGCGACTAGCGCCGTCCTCCGTTCGGCCGGTTGTTCCTAGGATTGTCTAAAATTGAACGAACATGCCAGGCTGCTAGTGTGAGTGGAGGCACCCGAGCAGCCTGGAGGGTATGGCGAGGGGATGCGGACGGGGGTATTGTTGTTTGTTTGAGTTTTACGACCGCAAAAGTTTGCGATCTGCGAGCCGCGGCCGGCTGCAGAAGACGTGATAACCAGCATTTGTTTAGGGCACCTTTTCTAGCCCCTTCCTCCGCGAGGAGGCAAGCAGTGCTGTCCCTAAACAGGGCTACTCGGACATCCCAGACGGCTGCCGAACTCCACTATGGGTCACGGTTTTGTTTTAGTGAGAGAACGACCCGGGTTAGTCTGGGCCGCCTACAGGGTTGCTGTCGCCCCCACCGTAGGACTTTTTGAGAGGGAGGAGGTGGGAAGTTCGGGAGTCATACATACCGGTTGTGGAGGCACACACAACACCGGTGACCCTCACCTGGTTTAGCCCGCCGGTCGTGACGGTTGCCCGGAGTGTGGCCACTGGGAAGAACCCAACTTCGAGGAGCCACAGGTGAGAGTTGAGTACCGGTTAGAGGCGGCCACAGGAGCATTCGCTAACGGAACTCACTCGTTCCGCTCTGCCTTGAGGTTCACTTTCGAGCCCCGCCAGCAGCCGCGCAGCGGCTAGTAGTAGAATAGGCAGATGAATGTTGCCGGCAAAGATAATAGAGCCTGGAATGGCCATTTCAGGTTCCCTAACCGTCATCAGCCAGTCATATATTAAAACAGCTCCTCGGGTTTGCAGCACGTGGGATTGAGTATGACTAGCTGATCACGGATAATAAGCTAGAAATGGACAATTCAGTCTCCCTTGTTTTTTTTTCATCCATGTTCTTCTGACAACAAAATTGTCTGCTTATGATTACATTTACTAGTTACTGACCGGACTCTCAACGCACTACAAAATGCAAACGTTTAGTCCTCTAAAGCGAAATCACGTTTGGCTTAGTCCACCACAACTTAGACAGTGAAGAAACGGAAGAGAAAACAAGCAATTCTCGTCAATCGGTTCTGGAATGTAGCCTCTAAATGTAGCCCGGGGCAACCAGCATGATTGGCATTACAGAAAATTGTAAAGAATATTGAAGTGCAAACTTCATCAGCGAAAGATTTCTCAAATTAATTCATTTTGCGCGGTTTTATATACTAAATGTTTTGCTTAAAAAACAAGTTAACTCATGTGACACGATATCTGACGTTTTCCTCATTTCCACCTTCCTTGATATTTCTTTTGTGGTTTACTTTTTTTCGCCAAGTAGTTGATTAATGAGTAGGAATGCTATCGACGTATATGAGCTGATCTCCGTGTAAAAAGCGATGTTTCCTAAAGTAAGACGCATTTTACCTGTTCGTAACTTCACTGTTCAATCAGAAAACGGTTATTCTCCGAAGAACTCGACTCCTAACGCGATATTTTTTGCCAATTTATAGGCACACGTATTTTCAAAGAAAAAGTAATTATTTAGTTATTGCAGCCAGCGTCTCATCGTCGAAATTCTAGCTTTGTATGACTTTGATTATGTTAGCGTCTGCAAAACTTGCATAGCATGTTTTATTCTTCGATAGAAATGCCTTCAAAATAGATCCACCGCCATTGCAGCCACAGTGGTCTATTCATCTAGACTGCTGAACGACTTGAATTCCTTCCAATCAGGGGGTGAGTACATATGCAGATTATTGTTTTCTATAAAAATCTAAATTTCTTCTTCTCCCTCCTCCTCCTCGAGATGTTCCCATTCTATTGCCAATCAATATTAATAGGTTATTGGACAGATTTGCGCGATTTGTTTTATCCATTTGTGAAAACTATGTGGCCTAATTTGGAGCTGAAGCAAGGACAGCAAGGGTAGGCGTCTCGTTGCTCAGGAGGTTAGAGCCTTGTCTGCACTAAAGCCTTGCACATACTCTAGTGGGTTTGAGTTCCAGAGATGCCGCCGGGTCCTGCATGACTGAATCAAATGAATAATTAAAAACTGTCAAAAACGTCAATTTGGGTCACAAAAATTCCACTGAATGGCTTCAGAAGTTCAGTTGGTGGGTAGACATGTATTTCCGATAAATTCTCCTCGAGAACGGGGCAAGGACAGAGCATGCGACCAATAAAAGAAATCAAATGGGATGCGTAAATAGGGGGAGGAGGTGGTAAGGAGAGACAGTGAGTAAGAGACAGAGGGGGTTAGGTAGAAGGCCGCCAGGACGCGGAGAAGTGCATGATCAAGGGAGGCTAGAATGTCTCAATGGTTAGAGCGTTTGACTACCGATAAACAGGTAACGGGTTCGAGCCTCGGTTTGTACACCAGCTGGGTGTGCGCATGACTGGCTAATGACGGCTAATGAGCCAGAAAGGGCCATTCCAGTCTCCGCGGTCTTTTTCGGCATTGTTCATCTGCCTTCTTCTTCTTCTTCTTCTTCTTCTTCTACTACTACTAATATTACTAGTACTATCCGCTGTGCAGCCGATGGCGGGGCTCGAGAGTGAACCATAAGGCAGCACGGGACGAGTGAGTTCTGGTAACGATCGATGAGCGTTCATCAACGAAAGACCTTTGAACATAGTAAACGCGGAGCTTGCGCGAGGTTTTTCTGTGCGCACAATACCGCCTTCTATAACCCGATGACAGTCGCTTCGGCTTTTGCTAGCAGGCACTAATGCATCGCCTGAGGGTAGTTCAGTAGGACCCTGACGAACTCACACAAAAAGCTTCATTGGGGGTTCGCACGATGCCCGGAATCACCAATGAGGGCGAGCTTGACGCTGCTTAGCCTCTCAATTTCGTCTCTTATCATTTATGCCGGGAGGTATTCAGGTATTTTTTTTTAGGTACTGACTCACCCGATCAATATAACCTACTCCACAGGAACAGGTAAGGGAGTGGCTGAACATTAGTTAAATGAGTCTGGTAGTCATCTGGCGGATTATAGCTTTATTGGATAGGAAATGCTGTTTGAGCAATAAGTTAAGGATATCTTAATTTGTGGCTTACACACGTTGCACTAGGCTGGGTGAGTAATTTGACCCAAGTGCAATTAAATAAACCGTTCCCGGTGGGCCTCGTAGCTCATGTGGTTAGAGCGAATGAAGGAAGAAAAATGACGGCTCAATCTCCTGTGCCTTCCACTCCAAATGAACTTAATTTTGAAGGATTATTTCCATATTTGGAGTGCGAAAGCAGAGCAACATTGCAGCCGCTGTTACCCATCGGAGGGCAACAAGGCACACGAATGAGGTTTGTATTGCTAGTGAGAAAAACGGGTCTAGACTCAGACTTAGGTCCTAGGCTAGGGATCAAAATCGATTAAAAAAAAGTAGAGGGATCGCAACAGAAACATGATTTCAAGCACCACCTTCACGAGAAGAAGCTAGCGAAAATGTTCGATCTGGCATTAACCAACTATAAAAGATTCTCCGCGGTAAAATTCTGCTTCCTGTTGGCTGGGACCACACAGCTACGGCAATGCGCACAGGCGAGACGGCCAGCGTCTTCCAAAACGCGATTTTCCCTGGTGATATCGATGATTAAATTATTTTTTTTGGAGAAAGTAACCGGAGCAGAAGATCATAACAACGTGATGCCCTTTCAGGCCGGGCGCACTGTCGGCAGTCCGACTAGGTAATTAAATCGGGGTTTTGTTAGAGGGGGTTGGTTGTGTACGGCGCTGCGTGCGGCATGTGGTAGCTGTACTCAGCCAGCCTGGACGGGTTGCACAGTTTTTTTTGAAGACTCAACACCCTAAATCTCCAAAGCGAAACCTATTTTGAACGCTGAGAGTGCTCGGTTTAGAGCCACATACAATGACACCATTTTTATATATGAGTAGCGTGGACAGGATAGAAAAATAAATTCCCATACGCCCTAAATTTCAAGGTGGAGGATATTCGCGTGTCCTAACCCTAAAATAAAGAGTTACTCATACCTGGACCCAAATCTTCCACTGTAAGTACGGATTGGCGTACGGTATTCTACCCTAGCGTACTTTTATAAAAGACACCAACCCATTCCCGGCGCTGCTGGGTATCTTTGTTCTCCTATCCCTTCAGACTCCTCCGAGGAGAACAGCATGAAGTTTGGTCCGGTTGTGATGAGAAGAGACGGCCTCCTCTTACGGCGCGATTCCATGAAAGAAATGCCAGTGCAACTGTGAGAACATTGCGCCCAAAGCCGACAGTAACCGTCGAGTCGCAGTCTCCGAGCGACAAATCCTGTTGAGACACTTATCGAAGGGGAAAATCCGTAGTTTTTACTTGCCAATTAAAGCTCACATGACCTTCACAACGTGTTGCGAAGATCGTTTAAGAACCATTTATACTGCTGTGTGAACTTCAGCCCTCAGGACATGAACTTGTCTTATACTAGCCAATCGGCACGGCTATTGTCTCGACCTTCATATATTTAAAAAGAAGGCCTCTGTTATAACAAGCTTATGTGACATTTCTTGAATTATCCGTTAAGGGCCTTTATATGTGCCATGTAGTCTTAAATTGTGTAACAGGTACTGTTTTCGGGTAACTAAAAATAATAACATGAATAAAGACAGTTCGAACGTCGATTTCGACGAGGTCCATCGTGTGCCTCAGAGCACAGTTGGGCAAGGATGGTGACTTGCGCGTAAATCAGAGTACAATGAGAATAGATTTGCGCTGCATCTACCGCGCTCTCTTCTCCTGCGCCACCTCGGTCCGATAGCATGACAAAGTCGAGCGGACCGGAAGCGGGAGAGGGCGCAAGTGGCTGGCATTGACGGAACTGCCCTGGCAAATCGACTGTCGTAGTCCGACAATATTCAGCATATGCTCCACAGCAGGGTGGTGCAGAGGCAGACTTGCGAGACATCGACGTCACTTAATATTCCACTGCCCTACCTAAGCCCGATGTCAAGACAGAGGCAAGAAGACTGGAGGTGGGAGAGAGCGTAGGCCGACGCACGGTGGTCCACCACAAACAAGAAGATGGCAACACAAGGGTGGTTCGGCTCGGATCCCAGTTAAGTGGGAACCATTGCAGCCTGACTCTCAGTCAGTCACTCCGCATAAACAAGCACTGAACTGACCACGCGGTCCGAGTTTTCTCGACAGTTGACAACCTTCGAGGCCATGGATTTTAGCCCACCGTGATAGCCTCAAGCGCGTCAGACTGTTAATAGTGAGGAAAATGCGTCCTACCTGCGTCCAACAGGTACAGCCATGAAGATACAGCGTCAGTAGAGAAAGAAAGGCATCAATTCTGAGGAGCTGAAGCACAAACGTATTCATTGTAATCGGACATATTTTCATGAAGATTTTTTTGAGAATTTTGAGTACAGACAGGTCCCAAATGCCGCTTGGATTGCTTGTTCGAGGTTGTCTCCTCTAGTGTTTTGGCTCAAGAGCCTAACTATAAGGCAGTGCGAGAAGAGAACTCATTTAATGGCGGTTCACACTTGCCATGTCACAGTGCCGTCATTGGGCTTTGCGGCTTTTTATAAGGCTTTTGGTGGGCCAGACATCAGCCCATCGCACCCTCATAGCACTGTCACTGCTGGCCCGCGACTGTTTATTCGCCAGACCCCAGAGTCTGCCTATTTCGCAGCTAACCTTCACTGAAGGCCATTCCACTATCCACAACCTGTGGACGAGCCGGGTAGCCAGTAGCTAGGCTAATGGGTAATCCAGCTTCCCGGGTAAGCATCAATGCTTAAGAACCATCCTCCGAGTGATGTATATTGAACTCTTCCCAAAGGAAACAGTCAGCACTCGCTGCAAAAACATCGCAAGTATATCCTAAGCTATCCAAGAACGACAACGGAGGTGGTTAGGGCCCGTTCTTCGTCGCTAACCTCACCAGCTCAGTGTTACTGCCCTCGATCCGGACCCACTGCCTAAGTAGGGGCGTCAATGTGGGGGCCAGCTCAAAACCTGACTCAACACGGTTCGTCAGGACATGGAAGTTGTTCTTGGACCTTCAGTATTCAGCCTCCGTCGTTGACGAAGAAATTGGATTGAACTGTCCAGGTCTGCTGCCGCGGATCATCACGCGTGGAGAGGCCCAATCCATAACATTCTCGAGGATGGCTAGATCAGGCATTATCGTAACCTTGACAAGTACAACTACACGTACTCACCCATGTAGACGGCCGGTTTGTGCATCCACAAAGGCGATTCTGATTGTGCCCACGTGAGATACACACTTGGTCATTGTGTCCATGTCGTCCCTTTCCACAGAAGCCAGCGGCCTCTCGCTCCCAAATGGGTTAGGCTGTTGGATTGTGGTTAGGGTGTGCCAGTTACTTTAGCCAGTATATTATCACAGCGATTGGCTGCTGTGGTGTTCTATCTGACATCGATCAGTGTCATGGCCACGCTGTAACGACGTTGTTGCACCGGGGAAGGTCTGGCAAAAAAGCGGTGTCCAAGGTCGCTATGAAGGCAGTTGACTTGGGTCAAAAATAGACCACCTCCCTGACAATATGACCCCAAGTAGGTAGTGGTCGGATATCTGTCTGGCCATAACAGAAGAGGCTCAAGGGCTCATCTGCGTCTGTGGTCGAACTTTGCGTCAAAAGGCGAAATTGAGCACCAAATAACATAGACGCACAACACTTTGCTAAAATCTTCGGAGGTGGCGTGGGACCAAGGGACCAAATAAGCAATTCGGAAAGAACAAACTGGCAATTCTGGTATAACGGTGTTGGAATATACACTCGCATGTTAGGCTGCTTGATGACGGCCATACTTTACGTTGCGCTTAATCTAGATGAAAATGTATATGCAAAACTCTGAAAAAGACCATTTTCAAAAGTAATTCTATTTTTTTCTGCTGTATTCATTCGCTTATTTGCATGGACAGGCTTCCCATACATTAAGAACTTCAGTTTCCTCCACTAGGTCGATTTTTCACGTTTTCGTAATTTGTACCTTTTCTAAAAAAAAGTATTTCTAGACAAAGTCATATTACTTTGACAAACTTGTGAAAAACTCGGCGGCCTCGGTGGGATTCGAACCCATGCAAGCAAGGGGAAGGCTTTAGTACAGCCAACGCTCTAGCCAACTGAGTTACGAGGCCCCACCGGGAGCCGTGAATTTAATCACACTTGGGTCAAGTTACCCGCCCAGCCTACTGCAACGTATGGAATCCACAAATTCTGAGACGGCAAGCTAACTGCCCAAGCAGGATTTCCTAAGCAATCAATCTAGAATCCATCAAATAACTTTCAGGCACAATTAATTAGTAGAGGATTTTGGCAGATTTGAATAATTACTTTGACCCACTTGTGAAAAACTCGGCGGCCTCGGTGGGATTCGAACCCACGCCAGCAAGGGGAAGGCTTTAGTACAGCCAACGCTCTAGCCAACTGAGCTACGAGGCCCCACCGGGAGCCGTGAGTTTAATCACACTTGGGTCAAGTTACCCGCCCAGCCTACTGCAACGTATGGAATCCACCAATTCTGATACAGTATGCTGACTGCCCAAGCAGGATTTCCTAAGCAATCAATCTAGAATCCATCAGATGACTACCAGGCACAATTAATAAGTAGAGGATTTTGGCAGATTTGAATAATTACTTTGACCCACTTGTGAAAAACTCGGCGGCCTCGGTGGGATTCGAACCCACGCCAGCAAGGGGAAGGATTTAGTACAGCCAACTTAGCTACGAGGCCCCATCGGGAGCCGTGAGTTTAATCACACTTGGGTCAAGTTACCCGCCCAGCCTACTGCAACACCTGACTCGGATACCACGGAGTGGGAGTGACATAAAGGCCACATTAAGAAGGAGCCATTGCAGCCTGACTCTCAGTCCGCCAGCCAGCCACTATACAAAAAACACATTGGGCTGACCATGCGGTCCGAGTTATCCCGTCAGTTGGCAACCTTCCAAGCCACGGCTTTTAGCGCAGCCTGATAGTTTCAAGCGCGTCAGATTGTTTATAGTGAGGAAAATGCGCTGAGCTGTTGACCTCATTCTCTCCCCCACCCACACAATCAGGCCACCGTCCGAGCCAGTCAATTGTCTGATGTGGGAGTGGCACATTGGCTGACGGGTCGGCGTACCCGTCTTCGCGCGCCACAGCACGACCTGGCCCCCATAACGCACACACCACGATTCACTTAATCAGAGGATATGGAGGAGCCATCGTCGTCTGACTCCCATTCCACTGGTCAGCCACTCGACACATACAGCACATACACTGGGCCGACGGCGTGGTCTGCTGTAAGCGTCCGATTGGCAGCCTTCCAAGCCACGGTTTCTAGGGAACCGTGATTTTATCAGGTACATTATGATGTTTGTGAGGGTGTTGTCTATGTATTAGTGTAGATGGTGTGCGCCGATATGGAGTAGCCTCCGGTGGTTTACCGCAGGTTGTCGTGGAGGCGCATGTGTCCTAATATGCCCATACGGTGTGTAAATTTGCGAGAGAAGTGAGGGCAGTGGAGGCGGGCGCGGCGACTGTATGTCGGAGCCCCCGCACTGGTTCACCAGCCTCCGTGCGATGGATTCGTAGGTGACCGATCAGGCTAATGCGTGAGTTGAAGTTGCGGGCACAGTGTGGGCAGGAGAAATCGGGAGAGGCTGGGGGGATGTCATTCATGGCAGTGGAGGTAGCAGTAGCGGTAAGAATGGCAGGAGCGGAGGGTGTGCATGGGGTATTGGTGTTGTCGGCATCGTGGTGAATTCCGCCGTCATGGATGCGCATGTAACCGAATAAGCCCATATGATGAGTGAATGCGCGAGGACAGTGAGGACAGTGGAGGCGACGATCTCTGCTGTATGTTGGTGCTCAAGGCACTGGTTCACCAGTCTCTGTACGATGGATTCGCAAGTGACCGACCAGGCCAATGCGTGATGTGAATGTGCGGTCGCATTGAGGACAGTTTAGGAGAGAGTCCCCATCGCTGACGGTGGTGGTTGTGAAGGTGAAGGCGGTGGTGGGGGTAAAGGCGATGAGAAGAGGGATGTGGCCTCTATGATGGTGGGAGTAATGGAATTGATGCCAGGAGTGAGGGTGGGTTAGTCTGAAGGAGAGTTGGCAGAATTTTACGTAGAAATTGGAATTGTCGGATTGTGGGTGCATTGCGTCCGAAGATGTCCAACCAGGCCGATTCTCGCGCGGAAGATGCGTTGACAGCGTTGACATGCGTTTCGTTCATGTAAGAATGGCTCGAATTACTTCCCCCATTCGCAAAACGGCAATCAGCGATCAAAAAGAGATTATTAATATTAAAGGTTATTCCAATAAATTTGAGGAACTATAGCTGAAATATCAGATTTTTTGAACGCAAACGAAAAATTTGCCCTGATTATTTTTACTCCAAGCTCATATATATAGTGTTAAAAGTAGCGAACATTCACTTCTCTGGATGTAACTGACAAAGACGGATGACCTCAAGAACCATGGGTGTAATGCCCCTGACGTTTCGAAAGCAAAGCAAAGTAGAGGCGAGTATTTTTACCGTGCCGCAGAGTATGTATAGATCTGACAGTCAGGCATTTAACGTGCTCAGATCACGTCAGGGTCACCAATCAAACGAGTAACGACAAGCAATAATGCAATCCCACGCTAAGAACTAATCGATACAAGCCAAGCCAGAGGCCTGACACCACCGCCCAGTGAAAAATAAACGCAATGGATGAAATGTCAGTTAATGGAATTGATATTCAAACCAGTTGGAGGGTAGCACGTTACAGTTAATAAACACCAACTTAAAACAAACATGCATAAATGCAAGTTAATTAAATGTATAAAAATATGGAATAGCTATAGAAAGTTTTTGCATAAATAAAAAAATATGGCAAAGAGCTACCACACGCTAACGTTGCATTGGCAGCCGAGGGATGCCATCAACTGTCGTGCCACAAGTTTGATCCTGATTGTCATGACCAGTATCCAAACCGACTTCAAATGGTTATCCCGTTCGCACCCATCTGCCATGTTAATAGACTCCCACGGTCAGGATCGACGGTCCAAGGCTTCGTCGGATCTGGGGTGTGACGTATCGGTGATCGTGTCCGGCGAAGATAATCTGCGTCTGGATCCCCGTTTGATCCAAGTTCGTGCCTGCTTTTAATAACCTGAACTGCGTCCGGGGAGGGAGGGTGGGGGTCAGCAGGGATGAAGAGAGGAAGGAGGCACAAAGCAGCTGATGGAGATCGTTCCAGTGTTCCAGGACTCGATTGATTCCCTGGCTAAACGGTCCTTGCTCCAATACAGGATTTCAGAGTTCTGCGAAGCAAGTGTATCCAGAATGTACGAAGTGTGTTCTGCCACTAAGGCCAATCCTTCTATCTCCCCACTGCTCTCACTTGCAAGACGTACTGCCGAAGAAAGGTGGGAAGAATGTGATTGCCATTTCTGGCTGTCGCTTCCACCGTATGTTTCCGGCTATATAATGAGGCCTCACAGAGAGGACTTTCATGTGGTTCCACAGAGTACCGCATACTGATTGATTGACATGGAACATGAGAACTCAAAGGCCTATATCTACGCGTGCTGCCATTTTATGGGCTATTTCTAGGAGACGCAGAAAAACGTACAAGCATGGGAAAGTGCCATGGTCTGCAGCCACGTCAGAAATAGAATTGGTAGGAGAGCAACGTACTGTGAATGTACAAGCAACTCGGAAGTCAGAATCAGCATCATTTCCATCACTACACCGGCGGGTAGACGTTGTCTTCGTGTTCGCCAGTGTGAGGTCTGAGCGTCACGTTCAAATGCAGCCAATCAATGGAGAGCCAAGTGATCGATCAGCTTCCCACTGTCACGCAAACCGAGAACTCGGTCATACGCAGCCACATCACTGACTTGGTAGGGCGTGTTGATTGCTGTCTTTAAGTCTAGCCGAGTGCAACGAGTATGTGGAAGCATACAGTTCGTAAACCGACAAGTGCAATTCAGATGGAGAATCTGTGGTCGCCGGATCAAGTAGTTTATTGGCTGGAAGTTTCGGATGCTCGCTCGAACCCATCGTCAGAGACGGTCACAGATGAGGGTAGTGGCGGCACAAGGATTGCAGTATTTATAGTACGTATTGGTTACGAGACCACATGATTACTCTAATTAGCAGTTCTTGCGATCACCGTTGGGCGTCCTAATGAATAATATGAGGCCAGTCCGCGTCTGAGTCGTCAATTGCCACGATTTCACCATCTGTGTTGGATATCAGCATGAAAATAACGCGGCAACCCCCACCACACGTGACTGATTCCCTTGTTCAGGCAAAGCTTAGGCACGGACTAAGGGAACGACAGGTTATTGTGCTTGTAGATGGACTGCAAGCCCGAGAACCATGATGCGAGCCACTCGAGCCTCACAAGGTCGTAAACTCTTGTGAGGATTTTGGCTTCATGAAGTTTGAAGATACCTCCGGGTCCCTTCGAGTGAACCGCAAACTGACATCTTGCATCTCTCCTTCTCAAAGCTGCTGCGTGCTCGGTCATTCATGTCCAGAGTAATCTCCTATTTTCTCCGAAGTAGTTGCTTTGTCCAGAACTGCACCAGATCCAGTAAACGACGCCAGAAGTTTCCTGCCACGGCAGTAGATCTTTCGGTTTCATGACCCGGCGTCTGATGGTTGCTTCTGGCTTGTGTTCAACCCCAACCTTAAGTGGAGTGACAAGGCGGCTGACGGCTTCTGAGGCGTTCTTCGTGTACGGAAGAGTTTGCAATTTTTTTAGGGCCAGTTGGATTTGGTCTCTCGTGCCGTTTGCGTACGCAGTGGTTGACAAAGTCATGCGGGTAGAAATTCATTCTTAGTAACCGTCAAAAATATCATAATTCGGTGGAGGCACAATAGGCGGGTCCCAAAATAAATGCATAAACCCAAGAGCCTGTCTTACGGGAAACATGGTAATAGGGGTTTTATGGGTGGGGCAGAACAATAAAAAAACACCAACCAAAATGGCGTAGGTAATTGTATGTGCAAATTTTATAAAAAAGAATTAAGTTTGAATGAGGTGAAAATAACCAGCGTAAATTAGAAATAAAAAGTTGCATCCAATGCATAAGCACGGGTGAACTGAACGATCCCCATTGGCCGAAAAATGAAAACCAAACTGAACAAAATGAAATGGGAGCCAATAGGAAGAAGGCTTATGGAACGCGCTGTAATTGAAGGAATTTAAATAGAAGTTGACAAATGAGATCGCTAACTAAGCCCCCAGAAGGAAACGAAATGCAAGAAGCTGAAGCGCAACTAAGGTTAGATTGTTAATATGAATTAAATCATGTTTATATCATGTGATGGAATAAGTAAAAGTTTTTGTTCAGGTGGTCGCCAGTAGTTCGCTTGGTATAGGAATAAGGTAAAGAAAAAAATTGAAGTGTTATTGAAAGAAGGCGAAGTAATGACCAAAGAATATATAAACGGATTTGCAGACGCAATTTTCTATTGTTAAAAAAGGAGAAGCAAAGCAAAAAAAATTTCTGAATGTACTTGCAGTACAATTAACGGCATAGATAGCTGACAGCGACAGAAAAGTAATTGTGTTTATTTGGAGCATGGTTGGCAAAGTTGGTGAGGAATAGTACAAAATGAAACCCTAAACAAGGAACATAGGGTACCGAAAATACAGAATAATAACTTGGATGGCATGGTTAATTTACTTGTTATATCCACTTTTTAGGATGCCACCGCAAGGGAGACTCCGAAACTGGAATGCACACTAATGCCATA
>WEDG01004757.1:0-84798 GCA_017591395.1 Schistocephalus solidus | reverse complement strand
ATTAGATAAAGGTACCAGAGGCCTTTCTCGAATGCCTTACTAAGATCAAAATAGAAAACTACTACAGATAGATAATCATTACCAATAGAGGTTAATAGATTTAAAAAAGACATGTGGCAGGTTTCACAAGAGGTGTCCGGAAAAGTTGATAATTTGATTACTTATGCAAAAATCCGTGATTTGTTTTGCAATTAGTTTTTCGAAGAGTTGAGCAATAGAGGGCGTTTTTTTTATGAATATCAGATCGTGAATTAGATTTAAAAACTGGTATTATAATAGATTTTTTCCAATAATCGGGGAAGAAACCATTTTCGAGAAATACTGAGTATAATTTGCTTAGTAGAGGTGGAAAATCTCTTAACCATTTAATAAGTGAGTTTGTAATGTTATTAGTTCCAACCGAATGTGCATTTTTATGTGAATTATATTTCGAGAAAATGCCTGCTTGAATTTGGAATCACATATAAGTAGATCATCCCAATGTGTAATGTGAAATCCTCCAAGTTTTAGTAAGTTGATCTCAACCTTTTATTCTTCCCGCGTTTTCAACCTTGCGGTCGCCGCTGCTCGTGGTGTGAGGTGAGTTCGCTGCTCGCTCTAGATGTTTAGTCTCCGGTTTTCTTTTATCTTATGAAAAGCGGTGTTGTTTTATTTATCCCGTGATGCATTTTCAAGACCGTCTTGATAATTTTCTTTTAAATTTTTTAGCTAATATTTGTCTTTGGACAAATTATTTGTTTAATTTAAGGTAGGACAGTAATGGTCGTCCTATAGCGAGGAGTAAGACCACGCGAGGCATTGATAAGAATTGACAGCGAAATGTTTTCAAAACTTGTACGGAAAAATAGGGTATTAATATGACTAATATATCAACTTTCTTCATTCCGCGTATTTTGTTAATCATTTAATGTACGGATTAATCCGTATATATTACAAACCAGCTCAGCTATCGTCGGGTTTCTGACGCCAGCAACTGACCCTATTGATTATCTCTGCTTTATATAAAACAGTTAGAGTTAACAGCTGTAGTTTTATATTTTCCTGTAGCATTTAGCTTGCTCCGTCTTTAGATGTTTTTTTTCGCACGACCCAAGCAGTTATTTGATAAATCTGTTGATGCCGTGTCCTTATTTTTAAAAAATTGTTTTATGCTTCAACATGGCTGTTTCTACTACGGTAGTAAATGAAGTTTTAAAGTGAAGATTTCCCTAGTAATTTTTCATGTCAACAAAGCAAATATTTTTAATCTGAACCTAGTCGTATTAAGACAGTTCAAAGACCTGATTAATGCTATCTAATGGTGAACATTGCTCGAAACTTTTGAATTATTGAATGTAAAACTATATTTTTTAAAAATTTCTGCAAGCAATGTTCCATAAAGAAGTATATTTTTCTCAACTTAATGACCTCGTGCCATATCCTCTTACGAACATTGATCGAACTTACCAAAACAATGACGAGACAACTACAATGTTAAAGCATACTTCCTATTGATAGCGTCTATTCGTCGCATTAGGCTTGTAAGTCCACTATAAATTAAAACACAGTTAGAAAGGTAAAAAGCGTATACGTCGTGTTGGGGTGATAAAACTGGACAATTAAAATGAAGGCTAAGTAAAATTTTAATTTTCAAAGCTAACATTTTTCCATAACAGACTTTAAATAAGAAGTTTTAAAGCGCTACATAACCTCAGTAAAGTACGTTCCAAAACGCCAAATCTGCGTGGTAAACTATACCGTTAGCTTCACGCCGTACGGCTGTGCCGTTTACGTTAACCTGCAGTTATGTACTAATTTTGCGTCCTTTTTCGTAAAATTAGTTCTTGCAAATGCTATTATATATTCTGCAATATTCTACAAAGTTTTGTTTGAATTTTCTTAAAAATTTCAGCATCCAGAGCAATAAAGGAAGCGTTCTTTGGTGGTCACTGTCTGTTATGCTGCCACGCAGACGGACAGACAGTCATCCTAGGGAAAGACCTTATATCACCTAGTAATGTCTAGTGTAATAGAGTACTAAAACCATTTTATGGCTTTGCCACATGCATTAAATTACATTGCTTGGTCATCGCAACAAAAGTTTGACCTAACGATGCATAAACGTGACAGTTCTACCAGTGGTTGCATCTAATTATTGTCAACCGCTTCTCGGAGTGTCCCATTTTCGCTTTTATCGAGTCTTATGGCCCTTCAGCATCACCCATGCTTCTGTTTACAGGAAGACGGCTATCGAGCTTCACCTTTGGGTAAACTTCTGCAGGTTATTCAGTCCCATGTCATGAGGCCTTTACGTTCTCACCTCATGGAAAAGGAGCATCCTCCAATGCTCATGTGATTTGTGCTTATCAAAAAGTTGAGATCGAGTTCGGCTCTGTGCCAAGACCAGCCATCAATACTCGTTCTGGATTTCTTTATTTTACCTGCATGCCTTTCGATCTGGAAAAGGCCTTCCAGAACTTTCATCGATTGATCGATCAGGTCCCATGGAGTCTCGATTACTTTACCCTTGCATCAAAGATCTGATGGTATCCAGTTTTTATAATCGAGAAATAAGATTCATCTTAGGCAATTTTCCGGACGTTTTAAATCCCCTGGAGCCCACATCAGCCCAGCCATACCTGAATTCTGTTAGTCAAGTCGTCTCTTCTTTAAACCATGCAATGGAAGTAAATGGAATCCAACCCTCAAAATTCCGCCACCCTTTCCTTTTTCGTAGCTCAACCATCCTTCAGTCTTCTACTATATGAAAACTCATATTCCCGATCAAAACTGACAGGGCAACGGTTCCGTGGCTCAATGGTAGCTAGTTACTCTCAATGACCAAAGGTTGCGGGTACGAATCTCAGGTAATCCACACCTGGGATTGGGTATGACTGGCTGATGACGGCTAGTAAGCTAGACGTGGCCATTCGGTCTCTCTTGTGCTTTACGGTACAATCGTCTCCCTTCCATGGACCCGTCTTGGTCTAAGAGGACGTTTACGATGACGGAATTGTCTCCCAGATTATCCAAGCAGGTCAAAGTAACCGTAATTTCAACTACTTTCCTGTCACACCTGTCCTACTTCCAAGCCCACGCTGGTGACATATTTACCTGGCAATACCTCTGATAGAGCTGTCCAACAAATCATATATGTTTCGTAGCCGCTGGTTTCATTCTCGGCAAAGATTAGCCCCACTGAAACCCGTTGCAGTGACTTCGTACGAGAATTGCTGGGAATTGGTATGGGTATTTCTTACTTCCGGTATTACGTAGAGGGCCGAGAGTTCATCGTGCTGCCTGAAAACTAAACTCTGGTTTCCGTCTTAAAGCTCCTCTTAGTTGATGCTCATCATTTGATATTTGCACCTGGGCCCCAACATACACTTTCTTCGTGATACTCTGTGGGCTCGTCGTTAGGAAAACGCTGCTGCTGATGCACTTTTACGACATTAATTATACCATCAATTGACGCATCGATCAAGCCCTCCAACAGTTGCACCCCTTCTCCATGACAAATTTATTCTTACGGATGTCATTACAATTGCTTGTTCTATGTATTACGACCACCGTTGTATATTTGTTCCTAAAATATTAAGACGCCTTATGTTCAAGACTATGCAATCTGTTTCAATATACAGAATAACATTAAATTTTATTGCTGATTCTAATTCCACTGTTTTTGGGGCGTGGTTTCAGTAAACCTGGTTGCCATTTTTATCTAACCTTGATCAGCTCAATTTTAGGTTTGTAAGGGACTGTGAGCTGTGTGCCATCTGCCCCTAAAACGGGGTCCAGCTCGGAGTTCGGCAGTTGTAATGTGGAACTGCAACCATAACAAATGGTATTCATAGGGGGGACGTGGTGGCACGTCTAGGCACAAGCTCACATCACGCCAGCTACCTGCGCCCGATTCCGTCTTGACTGTCTCGGCATCGGCCTCAGGTGGGTGAAGAGGGAAAAAATGCGGTTGATGCTGCCTAAGTCTATTACTATAAACTAATTCACGTTCAATTCACCGTCCCGACTCCTACCCTACCGTGGCGCACAGGGCAGACCCCGGCGGAACCGACGGTCGAATCGTCGCATCTCACAAACAGCATCATCACCACAAATAATATATACTATTTACTAGCTCAGTTACAAAGGGTAAAATCGCTTTATTGCGATATTTTCCAACGAAAGTTACTTTACACTGTTTACTTCTCCGATGCTTAGTTAATTATTTATGTCAACATTATCATCTCTTCACCACGGTCGCAACTGACAGGTTGGCAGCAGCGGCAACAACTTTGCTTTGAATATATCTTTATTGGGCAGTTTTTTCGGCAATGCTGATGCATTCTGAGCTTAAGCTATTAGCTGTGCGTCACCTGGGTTATTGGCTGCTGAAACAGAGGTAACACCACCACCCGTACATAGTTATCCTTTAGAACGTCCCCGACACGCAGCGAAACTGCGTTAACTTAGGTAAGGATGACTTGTATGGCCGTCTAAACAGCACACGGGAATAAGAATGCCCTACCCACGTTAAATAAGTGGTCTTGTGAGAAATGTTTGCAAGATTAACTATTCCCGTGTCTTAAATCTAACGTAAAACGGTACTCTAGCCGTAATCTTAACCCTAGTCCTACCCTAAACCTAAACCATCCAGTTTACGCGAATCCAAACCGTAACCCTTACCATAATCCGGGCCATTACTCCGACCCTGAACTTAACTGCAACCTTAAACTTTGCGCTAAACTTAGCCCTGACCCTTAATTCTATCCTTAACCTAATATCCCGGAAATAGAGGGCAAAACCGCATGCATTTTTGGTGTTCCCTATTCCCATGTCCTGTTTAGGCGGCCGTACAAGTCATCCCTAAAGTAACTTATGTTTTGATATTTTGAGGTATAAATGTTTAATGTCATCAAAATGGTGATCTTGCGATGACTCAATACCTCATGATCATGCAGTACCAATCATCTTGGCTTTCCTCTTATAGGCTTTGTTCGAAAAACCAGGGCCGATAAGATCGCATGTCATACCTGTCATGTTTTAAATTTCTACTACGTTCCAACGTTTCCCTATGACTGTACTGGCCTGAAGAGAAGTTATCGAATGCAACGCGTATGCTCGCCAAGTCGTCTTTCGAATTGGGGATTTGTTAAAGTTAATGCATACCGAAAAAGCTTTCTGCGTTCGGACACTTAGCGCGTAACACGTGCCGAAAATATGTTTAGATCTCCTTTACTTCTCTTTTTTGCCTAAACCATGGAACTATACGGGTGAGAGAACTGTTTGGTTAAAAGTTCACCATGACGCTCCATGCATGCCAGATTAAAGTATTTTGTGAGGATACATGCGAAATCACCGATGACTGTTACCGTGTAAAATTATGATATGCGTTTATTGAAACTTGTGTCTGAAGGCCTCCTTCGGAATACTGCCTTGCCGGCGACGGTATAGTTTTTAGAGTTCCGTGTGTTGACCTCTGCCTGATGGCCATTCAGACCAGTTGTGGAAGATGGTTTTGGATGCTTATAACTTACCGGGTGCGTCAGCACCTGAGCTTGGGGCATTACTGGCTGATGATGACTGATAATCTCCGTGTACCTACACTTTGTCAATTACAATACTCTGTCATCATATTTCTGGTTTCTCTTATAATTACGGAAACAAGTGTCAACCCCTGTTACCGATTGCTCCGCTGATCTTCGAAAGAATCCTTAAAATTTTTCCCCTCCTCTCCTTTGAGCCTAGATTCCACACACTTTTTCTCTCTTTTAGGCAGTCTTGGATGGAAAGGGTGGCATCTGAACACGCGGCTCCATCGGAAGCGTCCGAAAATGTGTTGCGGGAGCGGAGACGTTTCTATACTCAGCTGGAGTTTGACAGGCGGTACCTTCAAAGACTACTGGAGCCTCCCGTAACCTTCCGTAAGAAAGTGGATATGGTCATGCGTAGGGCTGGGCGCCAACTGCGGCGAGCCTATTGTCGTGAAGTGCCAAATCATCAGAATTCCGGCCTGCCTCTGGCAAGACAGTCCTCGTCTGAGGCTTCAGAAGACGAGTCTGAACGTACTGGCTCGTCAGACAAAAGGGAGCCATCCAGACGGCGCTGTTCTCTCATCCCCTCTTTCTTGCTGGGAATTTTCCCTTTTATCAATATCATGCGTGCCTATGACCTGCGTTCGGGCCTGCCAAATGATATTATTTGCGGCTTCACTGTCGGAATTATGAATATTCCCCAAGGTCTGCTGATATAGTAACTTTCTTGCCTAGCTTGCTACTATGTGACCACACCTCTGTTCTTGCAGAGCGGCCCGCCGTATGTAGTTTGCATCACTGTAGACTGTAATAAGTGCGCTTAGCGAAACCGAGCTCCATCCAAGCCCGGCAACCTCCTGCCTATTTGACTGGCAACTTGCCTGCAATATGCAGCGAAATTTGACGGTCATTTAGCGTAGTCTGTTTCGCAACATTTTTTTATGATTGCTCGTGTTCTTTGCCTACCCTGAAAAATTTCAAACTCACGATTTCTGACACAATAGCAGGTCTTACCGGGGGGGGAGTGACGTTCACAAAATACGCGTGATTCTGTTCTGTCTTGAAGTTACAATCTAGAGACCGCACAAATGGTCACATAGCGAAGAAACATCAGTGATTCAAAGTGTCTGTGAAATGTGCATTCTACACTGCTTGACATCGTCAACCAGTCGGGAAGAGCCGGATATCGGAGTTCAGTCATAGCGTTGCAGTAGGACTGGCTGGCATCAGCAACAATTAGAAGAGGATTTTGGCAGTTTTGACTAAGTCCTTTAACCCACTTGTGATAAACTCGGCGATCTGGGTGGGATACAAACCCACGCCAGCAAGGGGAAGGTTTTAGTACAGCCAACGTTCTAGCCAACTGAGCTACAAGGCCCACATCGGGAACCGTGAGTTTAATCCAACTTGGGTCAATTTATCCGCCCAGCTTACGTAGCTCAGTTGGCCAGAGCGTTGGCTAGCTAGCATGGCTTTGAGTCCTACCGAGTCCACCGAGGTTTTCACATGTATCGCTTACAGTTATATTATGTTAAAAGTTAGGTAGTCTACAGAGGACAAACCTACCAGGTATTTTCGAAACCTAGAGTATTTGCAAAAATCCGACGTCTTCTTCCTGGCGTATATGAACTAGTAAATTCTTTCTATACTACATTTTGGGCAGTTGTCCCCTCTCCTTACAATTATAAGAGAGGTTTTTTTAACCGTACAGGAACATTAAGAAAATTTTACTACTTACTTTGACTTTTTGGCAAGTTTGGTCGACGGGAGAGCGGCCAAGAAGAAGTCAGCCTGTCACAGCGTATGAATTAGGCTGGAATTGTCCCCTGTTAACCAATAGTAAAACATCGTTAAGGTTTACTCCTTGAATGGGAAGCAGGCTGATCAGTGTCCGCCGCTGAAGCTCTGCTCTCCCCCGCATAAGCCTGTGCTGAACGTGGTTGATAGTAGATGGATTAGGCCCTGTGTACTGCTTAGACCTGACCTTGAAGGTGTTTTAGAGGGATGGAGGTGGCGAAGGTAACAACTCATGACAGTGTATCCGCTAAACCAACACAGGTAGCACATAAAATTCACGTGCAACGCTACATTTGACAGGGCACGGCCAGGGACAGTCAATATAACAGAATTAAGACGCATTTTGTCATAGTGTGTGGCGAAACCCCACAGTGAGAAGAGGTTACATGCGTGGACGGTAAAAAAAAACGGTTTTTTCTAGAAAAAAGTTTGCGCTAGTTAGGTAGTTATATATGAACAGAGTACCCAATTCTTAAGTCCTTTTTCTGACCTGCAATCAAGACATTACCTAGCGTCAACTAGCGAGAGTGGGCACTTTCTCGGTACCTTTCCTTGTGCTTCACAGTGACCTAGCTCAAAAAAATGGTTTAAGACTTTGTCATAGGGTTGTACGCAACAATCCATGCAGTTGGTCCTTTTAAAAATTACATGGACAGTGTAGCAGGGAACATGAAGTCTCGAGTCAATATGGAAGAAGTTTTGAGTCTGTGCTAACTGAAAAAAACAAACATTTTCGTAAAGTCACCTCGGAAAGAGGCAGTACTAATTCATCAAATGAACGATTCTCGCCAACCTCTTATGAAGCTGACGCCTCGACACAATGAAGTAAACCAATAAGGTGTCTTAGAGTGTGCAGTAAAATACGCGCGTATCTGACACCGAAGGGAAAAGCTGCTATCGTCCTGGCACAAAACAAAGTCCGGCTAAAAAGGCAAGAGGCAGTTGTAGTAAAAAGTCCTGCTGATAGGTTTAAGTGAGCCTTACTCGTTGCGGAACCTGCTTCTCTCGCAGGTATGTCGGTTTTTCTCATCACCGTACGCTATCTTTTTTTCCATCCGCAGGTATGGCCTACGCAATGCTGGCCACACTGCCCCCAGTTTACGGCCTTTACTGCTCCCTGTTCGCACCCCTCTTCTACTTCTTCTTTGGCACTTCACGTCATCTGGCCATGGGTGAGTCTCTCTTATTAGTCAGACTGCATTAAATGCCTATATTTTGTTATCCAGCCATTAGCTAATCAAAGGCTTTGCAAACATCTTCCATCTGCGAGCGTTACACTGACTATTGCCACCCACGATGTCTCATTGGGAATTTCGGGGTTCTCTTTGCAAAAAAGGGTTTTTCATGCTTCAACCCACTGAATGTCATTTATTTGTGAAATTTCAAAGTAATTTCGGAGTAGTCCTGCATTCTGTGTTCACTAGGCGCGAGACGACTTAGGTAGGGGACGGTAATCTCGACAGGGAGCTCTCCGTGAATTGGATCAACGTTGCTATATTTCGGCTGTACATCTCGAGGTCTTTATGCTCGGCCAGGTGCGTAAAAACGACATATCCCCTATTTCTTTATGTCCCTTTGCAAAGAGTTATTGCTGTGACTTGAAACCCACGGCATTTACCAGCTCCACAGACCATCTATAGTTTTTCCCCTTCGGCGCTACCGTATCAACATCTCACTGGCTGCCCTCTCCCTGCCAGCCTTGGACTGCGGACCAATGAGGATGTAACGTCATTTGTCTTCCCCAAGGCTCGTTTACGGATCCTGCATGCCCCGATGAGTTTTAATCGTCGCCTTGTCCTCGCCAACCCCATGCTAGACCGGCTAGATAATCGACGGTTACCCTCTTCACTGCATCAAGCTTGTGCTTTGGGTTATGCTTAGGGGACGTAGTCAGTGTGGTTTACTCTGTATATAGTGGACAGAAAAAAGTCAATGTGGGTAGGCAGTCTAGCTGGGTAGGTCCAAGGGCGTGGTTTTACAGATGGTGAAGCGCGGGGGTAATAAAGGGGAGCAGTGTACGTGGAAGTACGTTTCGCACCTGACGCTTCACCCGTATGGTCTCACGTTTTCCAGCCGCGGCATGGTCTGTCCTTTTGGCAGACTAAGTTGCGTAACCAGGACTGGACACGCACCAATCTATCGGCTTCCCGAAGCAAACAAACTCCGCATGGGTGGAAAAGGTCACGAAAAGGCAACCAACTATCGGGCGGAAGTCGTTCTGGTTCGAGCGTTTGGATCGGTGGCGGTGTACTTGACCCGGAAAGGGAGGGTTACATGTGTTGGGGTGGGCACGAGTGTGTCCAACCCGACGATCTCTCACCCAAACATTCGTTCACATTGTGGGCGACTTTTGAGCGTCTTGTGAGCGTTTGCGATGGCCCTCGGTATGGCGTGGACGCTATTGCCGTTTTTATTGCTGACGGTGCTGCGATGGGTTCGATTCATACACCAGAAGAACGCAAGGCCTTAATATGTGTTTACAATGAGGAGAAGTGGGAAGGGGTTGACCTCTAAAAACGTTGTTTCTCGGTGTTCGATTTTCGCATTCCTGCGAATTTTCCCTGGTTGACTTCGAACATTGCTGTCCTGTGCGAGGGTTAAATGGGGCTCGTGGTTGAGGCTGAGAAGTTGTCCTTTAAGCATTTTTCTGCTAACTTTAGCGATAATCCTCGGTAAAAACGCAGCCGACGCACGGTCCTTACAACAGATGCTGATATGTCATCCTCAATGTGCCTTCCAACAAAGTTCAGCACATATAGCAATTCCAGGGCTTGGATGTCTGTGCCAGTGTTTGAGCCTCGCCGCATGCTTTTCTTCGAATGCGTAAGTCTTCGCGTTGGCAGTACTGCAGTTCTATACATCCTCTGCTGGATGCTCACTTGGATGTTCCGACAATTCATCACTGAGATTAGAAACCTGTCGAAGGCCTAATTGGGTGTGGAGATCTAGGGAGCAATCCGGTAGTCCATTTCGGATACATGGGAGACTGCGCCTTCAAGGTAGAATCGTTTACGTACAGTGCATAGGCGCGTATCGTTGACAATGATCGAGCTGGTGAATAATGCCGACAAAGACAAGAGAGAGTGGAATGGCCGTTTCTGGCTTATTAGCCGTCGTCAGCCAGCCATACCCAACCTCAGATGGATCACCACCCGAGGATCTAACCCGTGACCCGTTGATCAGAAGTCCAACGATCTAATCATTGAGCCACGGGCTCGTTGTCTTGTCGGTTTAGATCGGGGATGTTGACTTGCATTCGTTGATGAACGCTCACCGATCGCTGGACCCAGGGCTCACTCTCGAGCCTCGCCAGCAGCCGCACCGTGGCTATTAGTAGAAAAAAGCAGATGAATATTGCCGGAAAGGCAAGGGAGACTCCAGAGTGAGCCTCAAGGCTAAGCGGAACGGGTGAGTTCTGTTAGCGATTGGTGAGTGTTCATCAACGAATGCAATTGATCGAGCTTTCCGTATATTCCGCTAGTGGCGCAGGTCTGCGCACAAAATGGGCTTTCTAATTGTGGAATACTGGCCCAAAGTTGACATATCTGAAAATTAAGAAACCCGGACTCCGTTGCGGGTCACTCCTCTCCCCCCCGCTCCTGAATTTATGGAGAGGTTATGCACCTTGTCCTTGAAGGCCACTGTGTAGGCGATTAATTACAGTGGACCCCCAGAATTCGCGAGGGTTAGTGACCTCAGCCATCCGTGAATCGCTGAAATCAGCGAATAATTGAGACCCTTGTACAAATGTTTTTAATTGCGTAGTCTAATGTTCAAACATCAAATGTACCTTAAAAGTCATATTACAACATTATGCTTAAAATATGTGGCTTACAGCTAGGCGTGAACACACCTATGATTGCTACTATTACCCAAACAAAAACTAGTTTGGTTTTCCTTATATTCACGCAGGCACATTTAAGAATAATATTGAACATTGTAAATCACTTTTTTTACCATTGAACGGGTATCTAGTCACGAAAATGAAGGCAGATGATTAGTGAAAACTTTATATGTTGTACGAAAAAGTCTGCGAATACTCAACTGCAAATAGATGGGAGTCATCTCTTCTTGTCATTGGTTGGGTAGTTCTTAGTGATTCCTGGCCGTTCATCATCCATCACCACTGCAGTAAGCATGAGGCTGACAAAGATTGGGGCGGGAATGTCACGAAGGCTTACGAATGGACCACTTGTCGTTAACGTTCGTCATCATGTCGTGGTCTAGTTACCAAGACATCCACATGACCTCTTTGGGACATCTAGATTTCCGTCTATATTTTCCACAGATCGCTTCAGTTAATAGTGCCGACGGCATTTCTGAACTACACTAACGTCATGTAAAGATGAGGGTATGAGCGAATCCGGTGGTGTTTGACCTCGGCTGCTTGAAGACCATTCTTCGAGTGAAGGGCGCCGACTTCGTTTCCAGCGGTGCAATCTGCAATCGCTGCGACGACGTCGCCAGGATATCTTGGGTCATCTCGAAAAAAACGATTGAGGGGGTATGCGCACGTCCTTCGTCGTGCACCTCATGAACTCAACGCAGCTGACTTCCATCCAACGTCGTTAACTGTCTGAAGGCGTTGAAGAGGAGTTCAATTTAAAACCTGGCTTGACACAGTTCTGTATCCGGCCTCCATCGCTGGAGGCCAGAGTAGATCCGCTGACATCGGTCTTTAAGCGTGATGGGTTACAATAAGGGATATAATGAAGTCCCGCTCTATCATGCACAGACGCAGCTCTATTAAAGCATCGAAAGGGTTAATAATCATATTTTGGTTCTCCCTTGTTTGCCGTTTGGCAAAGGTGGTGTCGGTTGTTCCACGATATTGCCAGAATCCGCCCTCAGCTTCTGTAAACCGTTCTTGGTGAAGGTACTTCATTCTTTTTGTCTGCACTACCCTTATCTGCGACTGTCTCCGGTGAGGGGATCGAAAGAGAAGCCGAAACATCAGGCTAATAAACTTATTTTTTATCTTCGTCTTTTGGTATTTTATTACCCTTTAGAGATGATGGATTCCAATGCGAATCCATCATGTCAGGTGATAACATTCTTGTTCTATCGATTGACTCTTCTCAAAAGTTTCCTGATAGGATTCAGATGAATAGTTAGTGGGCCTACGTGTGCTTTTGATCAATTCTCGTCTGGCCAGTACATTTATATGGGAACGGGCTACAAGTAAAACATGCGAATGATAGGAGAAATCGATTTAAGTTTGTCCTTTCATATAAATGGTGTGTGGGAATAGGGGGGAGGGGAAGAAAATAGGGAGTGATTTAGGAGGCAGTTAGGTTTAGGTAGAGCGTACCAAGGAGAAGGGGGAGGGCGCGTAGGAGTGCATGCGGTTAACCGACATTTGATCATGGTAAACGAGGAGCTTGCATGAGGTTCTTCTGTGCGCACAAGACTGGCTTCTGTAACCTTGTGGCAGTCGCTTCTGCTGTTGTTTGCCTGAACTGACCCAGTGGCTTAGTGTAGTTCGGTGCAACCTTATCAATTAGCCGGAAAGCCTCGTTGGGTCCGTAGACATTTTGGCCATTGTTGTCGACCATGTCCACCGTGTGCCACAAAGGAATCTGTGCGTAGGGACGGTGACTTGCGCATGATTTCATAGGGATAGTAGACTTCCGAAGCGTTTATCGCACTTTCTCCTCTCTCACCTGACCCGGTGCCCAAATGGGGTCAGGAAGTCCAGAGGCAGAAGAAGACTCCGGTTTATGGCGCGACGGGCAACCGCACACCAGGCTTTCACACAACAAGAAGTTGGGTGACGGGTGGCCTGGATCCCACCTGAGTGGAATTACCCTAAAGGCCCTCCAATACCATACGATGTCCGGAATCAACAATGTGTGTGAATCTGCGCTGATTATGCTCTTACGTTCGCCGTTCCTCAGCCATACTGGGAGGTGTTCTCATATTCATTTAGATAGGTACCGACTCGTGTGATCACTATAACTTGCTCCATGGGAGCAAGTAAAGGAGAAAACGCACATGGAGGTGCTCTGAATTGGCAAATTATCCTTCGCTTCTTTGTGTTAATCATGATGTATCGAAACTAATACCCGAACCTTCGTTGATGAACACTCACCGATCGCTAAAAGAACTTACCTGTCCCGTTCTACCCCGGGGCTCACTCTTTATCCCTGCTAGCAGCCGCACAGCGGCTTGTACAATCCCGATAAAGACACGGGAGACTGGAATGGCCATCTCTGGCTCATTAGCTGTCATCACCCGAGGCTCGAACCCGCACCTTATTGGTCGGAAGTCCAACGTTCAGCTTCTTGTTCATTAATGTTCGCACACTTAAGATGACTACCGCTAGCTAAATAAGATGTGGAGGCCTTTTCAATGTTAACCTAAACATATCAGAGCGAGAAAAAATATTTTATTTCAAACAGCACCATCATTTCAAACACAGCAGTTTGTTCCCCACCACAATCGACAGACTCGGGTTCCAGTGGCTGCCGTTAGGACTATCCAGGGTCACATAGTGCATGTTGCAACCAGACCGGATCGGCGAACTTCACCTGCGCGTGCCTCTCAATGCTCCCGACCGTAGTCGATGCTGTCCTGGCCCGTGGCAGAACCTTGTTGTACTTTAGGCCCAATAAATTCGCATTCGACTTCGGAGTCCTCACCGCCTGTGTGTTTGTCTGCTGCCCGCTGTGGATCACAATTGAGTCGGAAAAACCTGTTTATACGCGGTCGGAAGCTCCACTCCAACATGGAGGGTTCCTTTTTCCTCCTGTCATCCAGCCGGTTCTTTGGGCCTCACTCTTCCTCACCTTGCAAATTTTCCGACGTACACAGACGGATTGGCCTGTAATGGTAGTTTAACCGGAAAAAGGCCAAATAGTTGTATGATAGTGAGTGCAAGCAAGCGAAGCCCTCAGCATAAATTCCGATCCCATTGGGTGATCGCAAGCGGTTGCTATAGCAAAATAGTTAGTTTCATCTTCCCCCCTTCGAGGCAACGACTCGGTGTATACTCTGCAAGATAAGCTATCTGGTAGCGTTACAAAAAATGAAGACGTGGGGGATGTCTTATTAAAGAGGTAAACGTCTGTATCCTTTTCGTGGGCTCCGACTCAAGGCCGCTATTGATCGTTCGGCGGCATTCGTTTGGGACTGTTTGAAAGGGAGGTAGTTAGGTGCCCAACGACAATTGCGGACGCATATTTATTTGTGGAACCATCCTGTTCGGTTTTAGACTATTAATTTAAAAGATCGGGGGGGGCTCGCTTGAATGAGGGAAACGTTTCGTGGAATGATTCAGCATTCAAATAAGTGAGCTCGAAAGTGTCCGATAATTTGTCTCCTGTCCCATATACTTATATAGTAGTTGATGTTACTGAGGAAGTGTTGATTGAAATTCAGAAATATGATCTCGATTAGGAAATATTACGTAGGTGGTGTTATAATATTGATTAACTTGTAGCATAATACCAAGATATTTCAGTCATGACAGGATGCGCCGATCTGCGAAAATCACACTCGCTAAAACACCTACCTTCGTGTTCTGCATTTTTTGGGATTTTGATGCCCTCATAAATCCAATAGTTTATTATAGAAAACATAAAAAATGTCCTTTTTAATACTCATTGGGAAGTAAATTACGTTTTCTTTTATATGTTTTCCTAGAGAAGTAAGTGTCTTTCGTTTTCAACTAATTTTAATGATGATATTTTTAAGGTAGTGAAGTGTTTTCAGATATTACCCTCTCGGTTAGTTTATCAATGCTCCTTTCAAAGTGCAAAACATGGAGCATATCCGCTGCAAAACTTTCTGAGTTCTCTAGGACGTCTCGCTGGCTTAAAGGCGTGTATGACCTAAACGGAAAGTGTGCAGGTTGTAGTTTGGAAAACTTGATTGCAAGTTCGTCGACAGGTTGGGTTCAAAATTATTGGGGAACTGAAAAATTTTGTCCTTCCCCTCTTACTTTGAGGGGAGAAAAAGAAAGAGGGTGTAATTGACTACACGATGAGTACAAGGAAGGTTATTGTTGTGCATGCTTTCTGTAAAATATGTTTGAATAATGGTAGTTGGGCGCATCGGAAGTCAGTGGACGAGAATGACGCGTACGCATAGCCAGCCTCCTGCCGTAACTTAAACATCCTGGGAGTATGTTGCATGAGGATCAACATTGCAATCCCATTCAAGTAATCCCTTCTAAACCAAATTGTATTTTCTACATTTACATCGCCTTCTCTATATTGCAATTGTAAGCGAATGGACTACCAGTCAGAAGCCATTGCTGGATCGGTCGTGGCCCCACAGGTAGACAGGGGTGGTTGTAGGAGACCGTGAGAACTCTCTCGGTAGTCAACCTTCGCCTAACGACCGAAGCGACTGCAATTGTCCATAAGTTTGAAAGCGAATGGTCAATTTTTGATCAATCGATTGTAAAGATGATTGGGCATTCATGAACAAAAACTGGTTGACATCTATTGAGGCCACACAATACACCATACTCAAAGCACAGGCACTAGCGCCGATATGCTGCCGCTTCAGGACAGCTGCGAGGCTCATCAAACGGTCCCTTAGCATTCCCGTCTGCTTACTGTTAGATACTCCACTTTTGAAATCGCAATTATTTATTTCTTCAGAAATCAATCGCTAACTTGGAGTAAATCTGTCTGAACTGAGGTTTATATGCGTAGCCCGAAATTTAATTTGAATATATGGGCCCAAGTTCATCAGCTACACCGGGATAACCGTGTGATATTCATTGAACTGCTGATATTCTGCCGGCGAAAAAAGTGACGGGGTATAATTAGTACCTGTATTGTCAGTTGCATGTAACCTCAATACATACTACTGGCCGCCTGTCGGCATTTCAACGACGTACGCGGTTATCCCGCTGTAGCTGCGAGATGTCGGCCCACCTATTCATATCAACTTGCAGTCTTAGCCTATAAATATTCAATAGACTTATTTACTCAATGGTAGCGATTACTTGCTGAGGAAATTAAAAAACACCAGCAATGTTTGACATCTTTCAATTCGAGACAGCTTCTAGTCCCCTGGAAGAAATTAGGTATTCCATCATACCTCGTTAGTTGCAGAAAATTGGCGAAAAAAACTAGCAAAACAAACAAGTTTCAAAATTGAGCAAACATTCCTTACGTGTACCTTTTACAGGTTTTTCTTCGATTTCTGTTGTGCCTTTTTTGGCGGAAAGCAAAACCGCAACTCATGGCTATCCCGCGATCTTTTATAGGCACCATCGCCATTGTCAGCCTCCTCGTTGGGGGTTCTCTCGATCGAACTATTGCTGCCTTGCACACACCCAACAGTGAGTAACGTTTGCTTGATTTGGAAACTGATCAATTCATGAAAATTAAAAGCTACATCATTGAAGAACATACCAACTTGGCTGATACGATCAGTTTGTGCGTCCTATTAGGCTGCAGCTCTTGTTTTCGCTTTTATATGGAAGCTCACTGACCCTTGACAAATCCAACTAAAGCGCGCAGATCATAGCCCTCCGGCTCTCGTAAGATCCATTCAAGCCTTTGTTTACCCAAATGCGGGGCTGGCGAGGACCTTGGTTTTGAGGAAAGTTTACCAGTGTATCCAGATTTGAAGAAAGGCATCTCCATCCACCGCTCCACCACATCTGTTTTACGCGTTTTTCAGGCTGCGAATGAGACCTTAGTTAATAGCCGACAATGTTAACCATGTTTTAAATACCACTTGGCTCGGAAGGTTCACAAGTGATGGGTTAGCTCAGTCCTCTTGGTCTGGAGGACTGTTATTCAAGCTACCATGGTTACTTCTTTATAGGGCCTTCGTGGAATTCTCACTTATGTGAGACCCGATTCGCCCTTAAAGAAGTCTAGTACGTCTATTAGGGGTTAGACCTTATGTGGCACGCGTAGAGGGCTCTGAAAATTTGTCAATTGCAGTGTCCGCTCCCTCCTCCAGTCGTCTTGATATTTTATTGCCTTAAAACCAAGTTAAGTGGGGAAGGGAGGGGGCGTTAGATGCTGCACAAATCTCTTTTACTATAATCTACTGTATTTTCTAGTTACCGGTGCCGTGCGCACCACTCTGTAAGACACCAGGTTGATGTCCTCGTGTGCGACGGTTGAACTGTCAACATCACTATGGATTGAGACCTGTCGATAGGAATTTGATCTGTGTCCAAATACTCCTGAAGGTATTACCGCCACATGGCCTAGGACTGCTTATTTTTCAGACCCGGTAGCCTGTGAGTGTTTACCCTCTTGAAGCGAACATGTCGGGAGACTCCAACAGGAGCGTTATTAAGCTGTCGACCGAACCGAAGACAAACATACCCCTCTCTCCGTACTGTCTATAAGAATGATGATATCTCGAAAACCATGTGACTGTGACGTCATTAAATAGTGTCTGATGTGATCCTTATGCAAACTTATTTTCCAAACTGTCGGAAGTGATGAATTTATGCCTCTTGAAGTCACTTCATCTCAGAGGCCCTTCTTTTCATCATAACTACTGAACGGGCATCTCCCTCAGATTCGAAATATCACGCACATTTTCGTTCGTTAGACATATGCCAACCAACGAGGAGCGTTTTGTCTAATTCCCTGTCTGACATCGAGCATCCTCCGATTAAATAGGATCACTCGTCACCGAAGGACTTGGGACGCACAGACCTTTGGCATTCCTACATGCAGTGCTCGTTGTTCTCATGAACTGAAACTAATAATCCAGACCAAACCTTTACTTTCTGTTTACACGCGAGTTCGACCGTCGTAGTCCGACGATGTCCACCGTATGCTCCACAGAAGGGTGGTGCGGGGATGGTGACTTGCGCGTGGATTAGTTTTAAGTGATAGTAGCCTTGCCCTGCAGCTACCGCACTCTCTCCTCCTCCCCCACCTGAGCCCAGTGTCATGACAGAGTCAAGAAGACCGGAGGTCCTAGCAACCCCTAGGCATGCCATCACACCCCCATGCTCGGCATTTTTTATGGGAGCAAAACCCGAATAACGCCTGCCGTGCCCTGATGTGGCCCCCGTGTTGGCCCAACGTATCTACCACGCGGCCCGTTTAGGGGGCACTTCTGTTTACATTAATCCTATTTGACCGTTTGTCAATTAAATATTCCTGGCGTACGTACGTAAATGATGTTTTCATTTGTTTGAATTACTCAGTTCAGACGTCCTGTTAACCTGTATCCGTTGTGAAATAACGCGCAATTAATCTGTTTGCGTCGGTACCTGCGCCATATGATCAATTGTTTAGAGAAGTCTTAAGCCTGTGTGATCTACGACGAGGGTGGAGTGCTGATTTGCGTCTTCCGGAACTTGTGCAGAATCCAAACTGACATCACACTCTCGTATGTACATGTCACGTGTCTGTCTGTTTCCGCGCGAACTGGATTTCGCTAGCGAGTTCGAGTTGCTATAAAGGAGTCACTACAGCCGACAGCTCTTAGTCCTGCCAGCTGAAAAATAAATAAATAAGAAAACACAGAATCTATCTCATTCTCTCCAAAGTCATCGCGCCCCATTTGCGGGAAAATGTCAAGCGGATTGAAGGTAAGCGTGGCCTCAGGGACTGACAAAACCTTTGGTCCCACTTGTCTCACGCATACTGGCTTCTCATTTGTCAAAAGTCCGACTTCACACACACACTGCATTAGCGTTTCAGTTAAAAGCAGCCTTAGTGGTCTGACATTCGCTCCTAAGTTCCAATTTACCACCTCACCGGGTAGTCCATTAAGTCAAGATTTTCAAAGTTACCTGCTTTACTAAACCCACTTAAGTTGGCCTATAATGCGCAAAATTGCGATGGATCCAGTTCTTGCAGTTAAAGCGAGCTAAGTGGCAACTGATGGCGCCTCCGTAAGGAGAGCCTCGTCTCTTTCCCTTCGGGTACGCAGATCTCCAGACAGCTTGTACCCTAGCATCCACAGGCTAGCTGGGTCTTTTGGCTACTGGACATTCTCAACTTATTTCGCTTTCTTACATGCGATCATGAGAAAGCATACATGTGTGACCGCCGTTTGCAAGACCAGCCAATTGATCCGTTTTGACTCGGTTTTTTTGTACCCACTCCGGTAGTATTTTCCGTTAAAGTTTGACTGCCTTTACTGCGAATGTTCAGGGTTCAATGTTGTGACTGTATTTTCTAGGCAGGACTTTTCTACGTTTTACTGACCCGGATTCTGCCAAAAACACGCACCACTTTTGACTTTCTCACTGTTATGCCAAAACCTCGTCTAGTTTGGGGCTTTGAGAACACATATGCTGCCCTCACTATGCTGATGAGGGCATTTGCTCTGGGCGTGTTGCTACAAGAAGACGAGACAGGAATGAATGTATTCGTTTTCACCGCGACCGATAGTTCGACCGTCACAAGCAACGAGGTCCGTCATTGGGATATAGAGGGCGCAGCCATTGCATGCGCGTGACTTCATTTATTTTAAAACAGACTTTCGCTACTGCCTTGTTTAATTTCCGAGGAAATTAATGCACGAACTTGGAGTAAATCCAGCAGAACCAACCTTTTCAGGCTCGACCCGAGGGTTGACATGCATAGTTGGGCTGAAAATCATTAAACTCAGCTGCATAACCGTGTAGTATTCACAAGCTACCAACAGGCAGTCAGTCATACAGACTGCGTCATTATTTACCATACTGAATTTTGGCTACGTGAGAATATTTCACAGTTATTCCGCAAGTAGTTGACTATCTTCCGCTCAAATATTCATCTCAACTTTCTTACCCAGCCTGAAAAGGTTTGTTCCGAAGGTTTCTATCCAAGTTTGCGCATTAATCTCCTCAGAAATGAAACAAAGGAGGATGTAAACCGGAGATCATGTAGCAGAAAATGCACGGGGAACGCTGGGGGGACACACTCGCGAGCCGAACCTCCCGCAGCTGTGTCATGCAGCGGCACAAGATCGGAGAAACACACTTGTCGGGGCTGGGAGCTAGTACCTTAGCTATCTGTATGGTGAATAATTACACAAACTTTCGCAACGTTTACCTCCACCTACCTCTCTCCTCCCACATTTACCATGTTCCAAAGACAACACGGAGCATCCGAGACCACAGCAAACATAAAAATCGCTAACCACATCGACCTCAAGGCGTTAGGAACACTGGAAGGGCGAGACTGCCGGTTAGCCAAGCTGAGCGTACCCGATGCGAGTCTGCAAGTGCTGGACAGGGGAACGGCTGTCAGTGAAATACGCAAGCTCTCGGTTCTGGTGAATAAGAAACTGCGAATGATGTGGCAGTAAAACCCTCGAGTTTGGCTAAGCACCAACCTGACCGAAATATTTCCCATAATTGAAAGTCAATTTACAGGGGTAATCTCAACGAGGCGAATGTTGCCCACAATTATACAAGGCTACATCTGCGGCCCGGTAATTGATTATAACCCGTCGTACGGTGGTTGGTAGAGATTTCTACTTTGGACTCTAGGTATTGAGAGGCAATAACGCTGAACCAAGGTTTCCCATACAATCACAGTCTGGCAAGCTGTAACTTATCCGGGGTTTTGGACGGTCTTCATCACTCCTATTAAAGTCAGGATGGCTCAAACAGCCGCTTAGTCCTACAGCCACATTTATGGAGGACGAATCAGAACGGGGAGGGTAAGTATAGTTGTACATCGCAGGGCTGTGATCGTGTTTTAGTCCGTCGGTCTCGAGGATTTCGGGGATTGTACCTTTCCATGCGTGACAATCTGTGACAGTGAATCCAAACAGCTCTATTTAGCGACCTCATCCATCCGTGGCACTTTGCCGGTCATCATAGGTTGACGATAGTGGAGGTCAGTCAGTGGAAGGATGGGAGAGGGCTTGTTTCAAACACGGGCTCGTGGCATTACGACTTGGGTCACGTGGTTTGATCAGGTCACTTCTAATTTTGCCTTCTGTATCTCCGTCGCCTCTGAAAAGCGCACGAGACTCACAGTCACTGCTCTGAATAGGGCCTTAAATGTCCCTATTGCGTCGGCTACGTCAACCATATTCGCCAGCTGCCTCGAGAATGCACTTATCGGTATCTTGCTGTCTGCCCACATCATGCACTTCGTCGTATGTCCAGCTGATCGAATTGCCAACTGTCTTTGCGTGCGTCCCATGTATTTAAATCCGCAACTGCATGTAAACTCCGCTAGTACTTGAGGGCTCTGAGAATGAAGTCGATCCCGCGCCGACGAGCTGCTTAATTCTTCACTGTAAGTAACCAAATGCGATTTGAAATTAGCACAGTACGCTAACAGTCATGATCTGACAGTTTAACAGCAGACTGTCCTTGCTGAGCGCTTCACATGAACATGTCCGCGAAAACTGATCCTAGTGAACTGCCTACTGAGTAAAAATTGTACGTTCTTGCTACACAACTGTCGTATTTTCCACAGTTGGTATTAGCTCCAAGCCTCCTTCAGGTGCTTGTTCGCCAAATACCTCATGATAGTAAGTAGACACTGCACGTTCAGTGACACGATGTGCTTGGTCAACGAGTTTGGTTACTTCAGACTGTCCACCAATGAATGTGTCTTCGTTTGTGTAACTAGCTGGGCTACGTCGACTTGGTTCTGTTTGCCCTACTGTGATTTTAAGTTAGGCGTTAACTCTCCATGTTTCAAATCTATCATAACGTCACGCCCGCTTTAGGAATTTTGGGCAGCCCGGGAGTGTGCGTCCCCGCGAACCGAAGACATATAACTATTCTCTAGCCTGATTTTTCATCAGTTATTTCACCTTTTTCCCAGCAAGGTATTTAAATGTTTTTTTTATTCTTTCTTGTGTGTTCTTCATTGAGGATCGCTCAGTACTGCTTCTGTGCCTTAATATGCTCTCTTTGGCGGGTCTCGATACTAACTTATGGGCAATCTTCTGCAGTATTTTTTTGTTTAAATCTCACAGGTGTTACTTCATCAGGGGCGATTTTGGCGAATTTTTTTTTCACTTTCTCACAGTTTGTTTTGTTATCTATGCTTAGTCTTACCATTGGTTGTGCATTTATTCAAATTGAATTTCAGTCACCATAAGAGCTTCAGCTAATAACTAGCTCAACATTTAATCCGAAATTTTGGTTATATAGACGTGTGAGAGTGCAGCAGAACAGACTACTGGTTTAACGACTTATCAGCTCGGCATGAGGTTACTCCTTTGCAAGTGTAAAACGTACTTTGTCAACGTCAACCAACAAATCAGCCTAACCGACTTGGTCGCATGCTTGGATTTACATCGCGTTTTGGGCGTGAGTAATAAAATTCCTTCATTCCTGATAAGACCAGGTGGTCTAGTATCAGGCTCAAGCAACCAGTGATGCTTAGCTGGAAGCCGCAGGTTCGATTGCATTTGCAGGACTGAAGAAATCTGCACCTTGGCTTTTTTCTTATGCTCCTGCATCTCAGTTGAACAAGTTGTATGTGGAGCACGTGACCCACCTCGAAATGCCATTGGTCCGTTCTGGAAGCAAGCCCTGCCCTGTCTAATGCCATGCACGCGAAAACAGGCATGGAGAATAGTTCGTTCGCGCTCACCGGTCCTACCTTACCACCCACCCCCCGCAAACGGATTGGAACAGCATTCCCTGCCGTTTATGTACCTGTTCCTGTTTCATCCTTTCAGACTGTTTTTTTTATTGAACCCTTGATTGAAACCGCTGATATGCTGCCTTGTCCTAACCCTACCACTAGCCTTAACCCTTACTCGGGTTGCCCTGACATTTAGCGCCAAGACACCTGTCTCACGGGCGGTTTCTGTTCCCATGTCCAGCCGGAGGGCGGAAGCATATAAGCCTTAATTGCATCAATATGTTCTGCCTGTTTGCAGTCGGACAAGAAGTTACGAAGTAAGTGACGTCGTCGAATTCTGTCCGTTCTCGCCATTTAGAATGGTTTGAATAAATTCCTCCTTAAAATCATAAAAAGAAGCGCCAGTGAAGACGTTTCCGGTTGAGCTGACTAGTGCACTCATTAAGTCTTGATTTGCGCTCGCATGCAGGGCTAACCAAATAAGGGTGCTCGCGTTGAGGGAAGGAAAATGCAAACCGTTTAAAAAATATCCATTTACCAACAAATACAGGATGCAAAACAAGAACCCCCCCGCAGCCAATTCTGGTAACCCTGCATCAATTTCTGTTGAGCTTAGGGTTAGAATTAAGGTTAAGAGTTCAGATCAGTTTATTGAGGAATATGGGCGTGGGCTTTTGAGTACCCTATTTGTAACATAAAATTGGATGCAGTTTACAATTAAAACATTTTGATTGCGATATTTCAAATAAGATCATAGAATATGACAATTGAGGCCTGAGATTCTAGGGTTAAGTCAAATCTCTCATCGCACCTGCTCAGTTTGAAACAAAAATCTGCCAAGGTTCCTTTTAAACCTGGATGTCGCTGGTGACATAACATCATCTACTTTAACAGCCAACGATTACTGGCGCACATCTGGCCTTGCCCGCTGAACGCGCAGTTTTAATGGATTACCTCCGATATTGATCGCGGTAGCCAATTCATAAAATTCCTCAAAAGTCAGGCCATTCCACTCACAGCGCGGAATGCTTCTTACGCGCATTTGCGTATAACTCAAAGGACAGAAATTAACGTTTGTTATACGGGTCGCATATGGCAAGGAGCTTTGACTCCTAACCATTTGGGACTCTAATTTGAACGCTTTCGAGATTATTTTGACCGTGAACTGCTCAAAGTGTCCAAATGTGACCTCAGAAATTTTCCGACAATTTTGGAGAAGAGATCTGCAGTAAAATCCATGATAACTCTCCTGATGGCGTTTACCACGGACATTGCGCCCTTCGCCGTTCTCGAGCAATGAGTGGACGGTGTTGAGGAGTTCATTTTTTAGCACACCGAGGTCTTTTTGGACTTCTGACCCAACCGTTGTGAAGGCAGCTTCTGCTGCTGTTAGATCTCACAAGGTTGCCGATTAAGGTTGCTCTACCGTCTTTCTCCGTTGGCAGGGCTCCGGATTGCACTCCAGATTTTCCTGTCGCCAGTAAACATTGCGATTTCACAGTTCAAATCTCCTATATCCTCGTCCACGTGTATAAGTAACCGAATAAGCCCCATTCCTAAACCCTGAGGAAGTTCCACTCTCGACCGCAGCAGGACTTTACTTCTATTGGCCAATGCACACAACCTGGCGCGGACCCACGAGGAACTCGTTGATCCATTTGAAGAAGTTACTTCTGATTTCTATTCTTGCTAGCGTGTACAGTCTCTGGTGTAGTACACTATCGAAAGCCTTTTGAACGTCGATGTAGGCGATGTGAACCGCGTGCCTATCTTCGATAGCTCGGGTCCAACTCTGGAGAGATTGCAGCAAATTTGACGTGCATGAACTTTCTTTCCGAAACCCATATTGTCATTCATGTTATCTATTAGTTTTTATGACTCGATACTATTTGCCCTTCCTGTAATTTAGCGCAAGGTCACTTGTTTTTCCTGGAGGAATCCTATTCCCATGTTCTGCCTCCATCCTATATGAGGTTACGACAGTTTGACCGTCGTAGTCCGTCGATGTCCACCGTATGCTCCACGGAAGGATTCTGCAGTGACGTTGACTTGTGCGTGATTTGGTTTAAAGTGATAGTAGACTTGCGCTGCATCTACTGCACTCTCTCTCTTCCTCCGCCACCTGAACCCGTTGTCATGTAGCAGCTAACCTCGTTGGTGCAATTTAAAGTACCCCAACCAACCATTACTGCCCCTAGGACCCAGTCCTTTGAAGGTCGATCTGCAGGAACTGGTGTTGGGATGTGTATTCTATGCAGAATGGCGAAAGTTAAATCATAACAATAAAGCGCTTTGGCTGCCCGCCAACGGCGTGTTACGATCAGTCAGAGCTTGGCGCTTGTGGATGCATTTCACCACCAGCGGTGAACCATCGATAGATCGATCGACTCATTCACCTTCTGACGTCACCTTCGCCCAAAACAGGATCTGTATGATTCATGTCATTCTGTAGCACCAAGCTGAGCTTGAATTGGGGCCTTGTGGATAATTTTATCCGACAGTGGCTACCGTGATCCTCACTCAAATTTAGGTTTTTTTTTGAAGTAGCTTCAGCGTAGGCGTAGAAAGTTCACTGCGTTTGAGGGTGTGCTGATTAGCTAGTTCTCGTGACTTTTTTTGGCTCTCAAGATGATTCTTGAGTGTGATGATTCTCCGCAACCCTCAAACGTCGATCGATAAGCCCTGTAACCTGTTTGTTTGCGATTTCTGATAGATAAGAGCTCTGTGTTGTTTTCGCGTTTCCCAAGCAATTTTTCGGTCTTTTCAATTTTTTTTACATTGAACTTAGTCTCTTCGGGTTTTTGTTGAAAACTGCATTCACTGATTCATTTTTAAGCTTTGGTACTTCCAGATTTTGGAAAAATAGCTGTATATTTACGCCTTTCCATGGTTCTTCAGATACTCGGCATGTTTTTCGGTGAAAATGTCATATAGAGACATCACGAAACTCGGAAAATCAAAACTTATTTGCAAGAAATGTTATACGTTCTAGACGGGCTGAACAAACCTGACAATATTACGTTAGACCTATATTTTAATCAAAGTGGAACTCCGGAAATGATTCTGTTTCAATTAAAAGTGTTCCCTCATTCCAGATGCCTTATTTCAAAAGGTTTCTCCGCCAAAAAAAAACAGCAAAGTGGTTATTTTGACATTAAGTTCCAGGTAAATTACGATATTTGAAAATATTTTAAACACTTGAAATAGTAATCCTTTTTTACGATCGGGAACCGATCTCATGCTGAGTTAAGCGAATTTCTGAAATGTGTTTTCGATTAGGAGAAATTACCTAAATGGCTTTGCAATATCCATCACCATGCGATATAATCCTATAATATTTCAGGCACGCCAGGATGTCGGCTTTTGAATGCACCTCTTTCCAACCGCCTACAAAAACTGCACTCGATAAAAATGACTACTTAATTAGTATATATTTTTTCTATTGATTTTCGCTGCCCTTACGAATTTAACATGCAACATGCACAAAAATAACCTTTTTGTGCTCATTTGCTATTAGATTATGACGTTTTTTAAGAGCGTTCACTGTCTACTTACTTAAAGATTGATATAAATAAAGGCTATTTTAAATTAGAAGCATGGAATTAAACACTTTTTTCTAATATACTATCCGCTAATTTAGAATTTAGAAACGCAATTGACAGAATATTACCAGTCTTCGCAGAATAACAGTATATGTTCGGCCTTGTCTGGTGTGTATTTAAAGTAAAGCACTAAACTCAACAAATATAGCGGAAAACTTTCCAGTATAAAGCCAAAAGTGAGGTTGAAATTCCACCTTTTCATCTTGATTTAACTTTAAAAAAGAATAAATTACACATATCTTCGACAGTAAATTATCAACTTCAAGCACTTTTTAAAGAGGTACCTTTCTAACGCAAGTTTCTTGATTGATCTTGGTCAGATCAATTGCGAACTTTTGCTGTGAACGTTCATTTTTGGCCGCAATGAGTTTTCAAATTTGAGTAGTTTTTAAAATATGACTTCAACGACCATCTGCAGTAAAACGAAGATCCAAAATCTCGCCTCTTCGGTAAATACTTTTAAGAACTATCTTATATTGAAGGTTTTGATGAACACGTGGCACAGAATCTAAATGGATGGCCAAGGGATTGAAAACACCTAAAATCGTGAAATTTTTACCGGTATTTCAAGGAAAAGTTGACGCTTCTTGTAATTATATATTTAAAAAAAATACCAATAAAGAAATTTAGCGTCTGGAAAGATCTCTTTATATGCACAATATGGTATGTTTACGATAGTATTCGAAAATTTTATTTAAATTTATTACCCACAGTCACAGCGATTTATCACGTTTTGGACATAGGCCGCCTTTTTAAATAAATTGGTATTTCTAAACGAAGAAATAGTACTTTTCATATTTCCTTTAGGTTTTGCAAACTGTATTCAAACAGCATGGTATGCGTCGGTTTAATAATGCCCCGCGCGAAGTATAAAACCTGGTTCCCATCCATTCCAAGATTTTATAAAAACTATAGTGTCATCTTATGGACATAGATAAATGTATGATTTTTCCCTTCTTGGAAAGCATTCACCTTACAGACTGGAAACCATTAACGCAGATGTTACGGCAGATCAGGCGGAAAAAACATTCGCGGATTGGAAAATTTATTTAACACCTAAATCGTTCGTTCCCTTGAGTGTAAAATATGAAGAAGACATGAGTTGCTACCAAATTAGTTAAGAATTAATACTTTTGCTTACTTTTTCTACGAAACATATTTGACTTTATAAGTGTATCGGAAATCAATAGAATAAATGGATACTACTGAGTACCGTTATTGCAGGCAACCGAAATAGCTTCGCATTGGGCTGCACGATAGTTAATCTACGAAACCCACGGAAGTAATCATTCCTAATCCTAAGCCCATTTGAAGATTTCGATTAACTTTGGCCACTCACTGCGCATACTTGAAACTGATAAAGCTGAAAGAAACCTTGGAGATGCGTAGTTTGCATAATGGGAGCATTGTTCACGCCAATAGTCAAGGATTGGGTGGATTCGGGGGCTCATTAGTTCGGTACGATCCCAGGACCAGGTGGACTTCACCTGTTCCTTAGATACTGAAATATCAGTTGGTTTATATGCATTGAAAATTATTCTACAATCAATCAGAACTCAGTGCTAATTCAATAAGAATTGACTGATGAACCCACCGCAACGTTTTTATCGTATATCCTGTAAAATAATTTTTGATTATTTTTCACTCGTATCGGTATTCACCCCTCCCACCCCCCTATTTCGATAGTTGTCAGTGCATCAAGATTTCTGGCGCGTAATCTGCAGTAATTTGCTAAGTTCATGAGCAGTAAATTCCCAGGAACTATCAATGAAAAACTGTATTTCTATCAAGCTTCTCCCATGATGTTTCCACCCATTTGATTTTTATTTGGGGACTTGGGATACGCTATAATCTAATATCAATGGTTAAAGGTTGCCTACATGTTAATTTAACTTCACTTTTTTCGACTTATCGAGATGTGTTTTGAAACCTCTTCGTGCGCCCCTGCCCTTACTTCTGCCGTTCCGATTACTGGCAAAAGTTTTATGGCGACGGGCGTCTCTTTTCAACGGCATCCAAGGTTAGCTATCGTTGTGAGTCGTTGCGCGAACTGATCGAGTCATGGATCTCCGAACTGCAGTCCATTAACAGGCACAATAGCCTTCCCCCTCCATATTCAGTGCTGTTTCTTTTCCTGGACAAAAAAATTGGCCACGTGGGGAGCGCACTAATGAATGCTCCCTTCAGTGAACCCACCTCCGAGTAATTATCTCGCCGGCTATCCCCACTGGTGACGAAGCCCTCATTGCACCAATTACGATAACCGATGATGGATTCGGCAGCTGCTGACTATGATAAGCATGTTCTGGCATGCAACTGGCTCCCACCTTCACAAGCGTTTCTTTACTCTTCGCCAAATACTTATACTGAATTAGGTAGATCGCACATTAATCACGAGAAACGATTGCCGGAGTCAATATGCACTGACCAGTGTACACTTCACTAAAGTAATGGACGCAGTCTTCAAACCCAAATAAGGAAAAACGTGCGAACACCATTATGCCGGAAAGAACCCATCTACGTAGACGGAAGTAACATGCTGCCTTACCATAGCTCACTTAAAGGTAAAGAATATGCAGCAAGAACGCAATATGTGATCCCACTTTTGGAATCAAAGAAAGGTCACCGTATTCCACGCCAATCAAACCCTAATTCTATCCATTGTTTTCGATAGGTTTAGCATTCGTTGCCGGGCTAGTAAGGTTGCAAAATATTCCATTACCGTAGAAGGACCGAATTATCGGGCAAAATGGCAACTTTTCAAGCGGCGACTATTAGGATGCCGCTGTAGTTTCAAATCGCATCAGTTTTACTGCGGTAATGAAAGATCGCATAGAGCCGACCTCATTCTTGCTCCCGTCGAGTTCCGTAAAAAAGTAGGTGAGGTTGGTTAGAAATGACATCGCGCATAGTGGTCGGCGTGACACAGCCACCGGATCTCGCAAGCTGCACACCTGTGGAGGCAAAAATCTTTTGTGCGGCCCTACTAACCGTGTTACTCCTAACGCAAACAATGAATAGGCTCAGCATTCGGTTGGCGCTCTCTTTTCCTTCTATTAACCCCACCCGTAAAACCTCTATTACTGCCAGTCGTGTATTACTCTTTGACCTATTCATTGTTCTCTAAATGGAGTTGCATATTGCGTTCTTGTTTAATATGCTTTTCAGTGGGTGGTACAGCTGAATTTTCAAGGCCTTCTCCCCTTTCTCCTTTCAGACACTTCTGATCTCCTGAACAACATCACGAAGAACTCACCGACAGTTGAGGAAGAAACAGCCATTCGCGTGGCCTTAGGCAGCGCTTTAGGCATGGCCGTTGGCCTGACTCAGGTGTGTACGCAGGTTTTTCTCATATTGCTGCCGATTTCCCCACCCGATACCGTTTTCACTCGTGAACTGCACCGAGTTGGTCATCACAATGTCTAACTCATTCGAGCCAAGTGACAGAGTTGAATCTCAAACTCACGCCTCGATGGATAGGTTAAGTGGAAGCTGCTTCTGTTGAGAAGATTCGACGCACCCACCTGTGGTTTTAAGGAACCAAGATGCTTCATATAAAACCTTTGTACTCGTATGACTGGTTTTATGTTAGTGGCCTTTCCCCACGAACTGGTATGTACCTGTCTCTCGCAGATCTCGCTCTCCTGACATCTAGAGTATGGGATCATTATTTGGATATTTCTTGACAGAAAGCACCCGCTTCCAGCCTTTTTATCTTTTTCCGTCAATTAGTAACTACTGTAGCCCTGAGATCCAACGAAACAAAACATAATCAGTCGACTAGCAGCATCTGTAAAGGTTAGATCTGTGAGTACCAATCCTGCTCACTAGTTTGTTAATTAGGACATAAATGCTGACGCAGTGTTAGCAAAACCTATCTTTTTTACGTAAGCGCAGTAAAAATATTTTCCTTCATTAGTAGAGGTTTTGGCAGATTTTAATAATTAGTTTGACCCAATCGTGAAAAACTCGGCGGCCTCGGGGGGTATTTGAACCCGCGCCAGCAAGGGTAGGGTTTAATACAGCCAACGCTCTAGCCAACTTAGCTACGAGGCCCCCACCGGGAAGCCTGACTTTAATCACACTTGCTTGTTCACACAGTCCACTGAAGACGCAATCAGCCACAAGGGGGGCTGTTGCGTATGTCCTACCTTGGATCCACATATGCATGTGACGCCATATAGACGGAAAATGCATGCTGTGTCAGCTGGCTGTGCCGAATCATATATCCGACGGCTTGATTGGGAGTTGCCGCTGGGAACTGATTAGAGAGAGAGAGAGCGGGGGAGAACGTAAGGTCGTTCCAGCCCGAACCTGAGGCCTTTTGAGTTGCAATCGGAGTCGGTTTTGAGGTTGCAATCTTTTATAATGACCCCGTTCTACTTCGATTGAAACGGCTTCTTACTGTGACCTTTTTTGGCAAGACTCTTAGATGAAGGATCTGAGAAGTCTCGTACGTGCTGGAATGAATATGCATATAACCGTTGTTCCTCTCTAAAATCCGTTATTATTTTTCTGAGGGAAGAGAAGAGAGCCCTGTGATTACAGACACAATCGGAGGGGGGGTGATAGAATGCCTATTCGTGCATTGCGTTCGTTTTACCTTTAAATCAACTGATAAAATTGTGAGAAAGTCAGGAAACCCAGTGGGATTCGAACTCTTCTCAGCAAGGGCTTGTTTTTAACACAACCCGCGCCCTAACCACCTGAACGATGAGACTCCGTTGAATCTGGATCTGTCAGTGTTGGTCGTCAGGGCTCCAACATCACACGCGGCAACTATCTAGTCTTAAGTTGAGCAGATGGGACAGATTCAATTATATATATATATATATATATATATATATATATATATATATATATATATATATATATGTATATATATATATATATATATATATATATATATATATATATATAGTAGAGTGTTGCACTCAATGACCAAAGGTCGCGGGTTCGAATCTCGGGTGATCCACACCTGGGATTGGGTATGACTGGCTGATGACTGCTAATAAGCCAGAAATGGCCATTCCAGTCTCATTTGTCTTTGTCGGTTCCACCTTATCCAAATAAACCTTAAGTCGCAATGCAACGGCTCGTGAGGGCTCTAAAGTGAGCTCCAAGGCACAACAGAACATACGTGTTCCGTAACCAGATCGGCGAACCCCACACTATCATATATATATATATATATATATATATATATATATATATATATATATATATATATATATATATATATATATATATATATATGGAATGGAACCGACAAAGACAAGGGAGACCGGAATGGCCATTTCTGGCTTATTAGCCGTCATCAGCCAGTCATACCCAATCCCAAGTGTGGCACACCTGGGATTTGAAACCGCGACCTTTGGTATTTGTGTCGAACGTTCTACCATTGAGCCACGGGCTCGTTGTTTTGTCGGTTGTGATCGGGAATATGATGATAGTGTGGGGATCACCGATCTGCTTAAGCAACATGTATGTTCCGTTTTGCCCTAGAGCTCAGACTAGAGCCCTCGCAGGCTGTCGCATAGCGACGTGTAGCATATGATGAAATGGAACCGACAAAGACAAGGGAGACCGGAATGGCCATTTCTGGCTTATTAGCCGTCATCAGCCAGTCATGCAATCCCAAGTGTGGAACACCTGGGATTCGAACCCGCGACCTTTGGTATTTGAGTCGAACGTTCTACCATTGAGCCACGGGCTCGTTGTTCTGTCGGTTGTGATCGGGAATATGATGATAGTGTGGGGATCACCGATCTGCTTAAGGAACATGTATGTTCCGTTTTGCCCTGGAACTCAGACTAGAGTACTCACAGGCAGTCGCATAGCGACGTGTAGCATATGTTGATAATGTGGAACCGAAAAAGACAAGGGGAGACCGGAATGGCCATTTCTGGCTTATTAGCCGTCATCAGCCAGTCATACCCAATCCCAAGTGTGGAACACCTGGGATTCGAACCCGCGACCTTTGGTATTTGAGTCGAACGCTCTACCATTGAGCCACGGGCTCGTTGTTTTGTCGGTTGTGATCGGGAATATGATGATAGTGTGGGGATCACCGATCTGCTTAAGCAACATGTATGTTCCGTTTTGCCCTAGAGCTCAGACTAGAGCCCTCGCAGGCTGTCGCATAGCGACGTGTAGCATATGATGAAATGGAACCGACAAAGACAAGGGAGACCGGAATGGCCATTTCTGGCTTATTAGCCGTCATCAGCCAGTCATACCCAAACCCAAGTGTGGAACACCTGGGATTCGAACCCGCGACCTTTGGTATTTGAGTCGAACGTTCTACCATTGAGCCACGGGCTCGTTGTTCTGTCGGTTGTGATCGGGAATATGATGATAGTGTGGGGATCACCGATCTGCTTAAGGAACATGTATGTTCCGTTTTGCCCTGGAACTCAGACTAGAGTACTCACAGGCAGTCGCATAGCGACGTGTAGCATATGTTGATAATGTGAAACCGAAAAAGACAAGGGAGACCGGAGTGGCCATTTCTGGCTTATTAGCCGTCATCAGCCAGTCATACCCAATCCCAAGTGTGGCACACCTGGGATTCGAACCCGCGACCTTTGGTATTTGAGTCGAACGCTCTACCATTGAGCCACGGGCTCGTTGTTTTGTCGGTTGTGATCGGGAATATGATGATAGTGTGGGGATCACCGATCTGCTTAAGGAACATGTATGTTCCGTTTTGCCCTGGAGCTCAGACTAAAGCCCTCGCAGGCTGTCGCATAGCGACGTGTAGCATATGATGAAATAGAACCGACAAAGACAAGGGAGACCGGAATGGCCATTTCTGGCTTATTAGCCGTCATCAGACAGTCATACCAAATCACAATTGTGGACTCACCTATACACGACAGTTCGACCGTCGTAGTCCTACGATGTCCACCGTATGCTCCATGTGAAAGTGGAACAGGGATTGTGACTTGCGCGTGAATTAGTTTAAAGTGATAGTAGACTTCCGCTGCATCTACCGCACTCTCTCCTCCTCCCCCACCTGAGCCCGGTGTCATGACAGAGTCAAGAAGACCGGAGGCAGGAGAGGACGCAGGTGGCTGGCGCGGCTGGGTCCCCTAAGCCCTAGCCGCCCCAAGGCGTGCCACCACACCTCCATGTTCGGCATTTGCTATGGGAGCGCAACCCGAATAACGCCTGCCGTGCCCTAATGTGGCCCCCGTGTTGGTCCAACGCATCTACCACGTGGCCCGTTTAGGGGGGCACACCTATACACACACACGACACGACAGTTCGACCGTCGTAGTCCGACGATGTCCACCGTATGCTCATGGGAAAGTTGAGCAGGGACGGTGACTTGCGCGTGATTTAGTTTCAAGTGATAGTAGCCTTGCGCTGCAGCTACCGCACTCTCTCCTCCTCCCCCACCTGAGCCCGGTGTCAAGACAAAGTCAAGAAGACCGGAGGCGGGAGAGGACGCAGGTGGCTGGTGCGGCCGGGTCCCCTACGTCCTAGCCGCCCCTAGGCGTGCCACCACACCTCTATGTTCGGCATTTGTTATGGGAGCGCAACCCGAATAACGCCTGCCGTGCCCCAATTTGGCCCCCGTGTTGGTCCAACGCATCTACCACGTGTCCCGTTTAGGGGGGCAAATACACACACACACACACACACACACACACACACGACAGTTTGACCGTCGTAGTCTGACGATGTCCACCGTATGCTCCATGGGATAAGTGGAGCAGGGACGGTGACTTGCGCGTGATTTAGTTTAAAGTGATAGTAGACTTGCGCTGCATCTACCTCACTCTCTCCTCCCCCACTTGAGCCCGGTGTCAAGACAGAGTCAAGAAGACCGGAGGCGGGAGAGGACACAGGTGGCTGGCGCGGCTGGGTCCCCTAGGTCCTAGCCGCCCCTAGATGTGCCAGCACACCTCCATGTTCGGCATTTGTTATGGGAGCGCAACCCGAATAACGCCTGCCGTGCCCTTATGTGGCCCCCGTGTATATCCAACGCATCTACCACGTGGCCCGTTTAGGGGACACACACACACACATATATATATATATATATATATATAGCGGTGAGCGCTCATCTACCATATATGCATACAAACACGTCATAATCTACCGTATCGACATAACAGATTGTAGCTAAATGCCCAGACACGCGTATTTCGCCGAGCTTGTGCCGCTGCTTGCCGTAGCTGCAAGGGGTTTGACTGATTGGTGGGTCCCCAGCGTTCCCCGTGTGCTTCCTGGATGTCCACCCACCGCACAGTCAACCGCCACATTAAGTTGTCTGCCCCTTATCTGGTTTTACTGGCCCACTTGGCAGGAAACCGTCAGGGCGTATAAAAATTGGGGCCGCCAATTATCTCTGCGACCAACGTGGACGGGGGTGAAACAAGCCGTGGTGAAAGGGCGTCCGACTCACACAGCCTGTCAATGGGGGCGGCGATGGCGATACAGGATACGGTGAGATTCGGGTCCGATGCAGCCAGACAGTCGATCGAGCAGGTACAAAGCAAAGATTGGCATATAATGTGAACAGGAAGCATGAATATCCAATCTCTGAAGATGGGTAGACGAAACAACTGCCCGAAAGATCAGACACCTAATTAACATCTCCCGATGATTGCCTCTTCTTCCGTAGTCAGATCAGTTTACTACCAAAATGGAGAAGGTCAAAAGGTGGGGGGCGATAGCCAAGCCATGACACGCATACACGGGGTTCTGTGGCATCTCCAGTCATTTTTATCAGACTTTGTCATTGTTAAGTTATAGGAACATGGCGTCAATACTATGCAAATGACCGGTGTTCTCCCGGGACAGTGGGGATCATCATTTGGTGTTCGGCCGACGAACTGGAATTTTCAATTGCCTGTGAAATCCTTTGCATCCTAGTACCACTTTCCTGACCCCTCGCGTGTTAATCACCTGTTTCAGCTTGCTTTCGGCATCCTGCGGCTTGGTTTTGTCACGCGTTTTCTGTCTGACCCAATGATCTCGGGTTTCACGGTAGGATCCGCCGTGCACGTTGTGGTCTCCCAACTCAAGACTGTTTTCGGTCTCAGTGTACCCAGGCAGTCGGGTCTATTCCACGTTCCCCTCGTAAGTTTCGCATTATGCTCCTTGTTTACTCGGCGTGGAATTTTGTTTCTCAGGCTCCGTCATGTTTGTGGTCTCTCTCTCTCTCTCTCTCTCTCTCTCTCTCTCTCTCTCGTACCAACTATATTGCCTGTTCTTTATGCATATTTGGTTTTTATGAATATAGGTTATCCTTAAAATCTTGAAGTTCGTTCTCCCCTACATTTACTGAAAACTGGGTTACGCTGTCACACGTACCCTTAAACTGCTCATTTTAACGCCACTAATAAAAAATTGTCAGAGGATTTGGAACAGAAGAAACAGAGATTTTAGAAAATATTCGCACTCTCACCGAAGTAGCTATATAGACAGACATCTCTGGGAGGAAATATCGATGAAAACAAGAGAGATTGGAATGGCCGCCAGCATCTCGCCATACCCAGCCTCAGATTTGGATGACCTGAGGTGTTCGAAACCGGATTCTTTGGTCCATGAGCGCTTTTTAAGTTCAGCGCTCCTCAGCTAAGCCTGTGGGCCCATTGACCCTGTCGGTTTTGGTCGGCGAAAGCGACAGTGAATATTCTCGATCGCAAACGATGGCCCCCTGGTTCCACTGTAGGGGTTTGAACTTCACACCGAACGACCAAAATATCCAAGTTCGAATCCCAGATCATTCAAACCGGGAGTTAGGATGCGACTGACTGAAGACGGCTAATCACACATGAGGGATCATCCCAGCCCCCTTACTTTCGTGGGTATTTTCCGTCTGCACAATTTCTTGTCGCTATATCACTGCCTGCGAGAGCCTCAACGTGCAACGGGACGACCATATCCCGTAACCTGATCACAGGGTCCTGTGCTGTCAGTTCCAGGCTGCACAACTTAAAGCCAAATTTAAGCCGACTGCGTTGCAAAAATGCGAAATTTGAATGGTCTGCAGACTGTCAGGAAGCGTTTGACATTACAAAGGCGAAGATTACTGAGTCCACTGTGCTCTCATATTCGAAGCCGATAAAGAAACTATCATCGAGCCGGATGCATCTGAGTACGGGCTAGGCGGCGTTCTTCTTCAGAAGGGTTCAAACGGAACTATCCTGCCTTTGATGCATGTCACGAGATCACTCACAAAGGCAGAATTAATCTACAGTCAAATCGAGAATGATGCACTGGCGATCATCCTTACAGTCCAGAAATTTCATCAGTTCCTTTACGGTAGACATTTCGTCCTTCACACAGATCATCAGCCACTTAAGTTTTTGTTGGGCACAAATTGTGGCGTGCCCCAGTATGCGGTTAATAGGATACAACGGTGGAGTACCTCCCTCCTGAGTTATGACTTGTTAATTCAGTACGTGCCCACTCAGAAGTTTGGGGCTCCATATGTTTTATCACGACTGAGCTTAAGCGACGAAAATCCGGAAGATGTGGTGGTCGCAAGCACTTTGATACGAGACGACGACGAATTCAGAGGCGTCATCCAGTAGGTGCCCCTCACAGCCGAACTTATCAGAGCAACCACCACAGCAGACCCACCATGTAAAGGAGTTTCTTCGAACGGTTGACCCAATTAATATAAGGTACACCCAGCTATAAGGCCCTTCAGGAACTGGAAGGAGCAGTTGTAAATAATCGAAGAATGTATAATGTATGATGATAGAGTGGTTATTCCAGCCAAACATCAAAACAAGTTTTGCATGAACTTTACGCCTGACACCTGGGTATAGATCGTATGAAACAACTGGTCCGAAGGTACGTATATTGGCCAGGAATTGATAACGATGTGGAATCTTTCGTTTGAAGTTGCGGTCCATGTGCACGTGTCGCTAAGAACCCACCAAAATTACCACCCGTGCCATGGCCGGAGGTGACGAGCCCGTGAACTAGAGTCCATATGGACTTGGCTGGACCATTTTTCAACCGAATGTTCCTAGTAGTAGTCGACGCATGGTCGAAGTGGCTAGAAGTTTTTGACGTCGCGGCAGCCACTGCCGAGGTCACAGCAAAAACGATGGAAGAACTTATCTCCAGATATGTCATCCCCACAGAGATTGTAACGGATAACGGCACCCAGTTTACGTCATCAGTGTTCCGACAGTGGTGTCAGAAATGGGGAATCCGTCGGGACGTCACCGCCATTTTATCCCCAATCGAACAGTCAAGCAGAAAGTTTTGTTGACAAATTCAAGAGACCTATGAGAAAGATGTGTAACGCAGGGTTAAAATGGACTACTTCAACACTTTCCTTCTGGCCTACAGAACATTCCAGAAAAATGATCTTGGTGGTCAAACAACAGCCGAAAGTTTTTTGGGCAGACAACCAGATGTACCTAAAACCTGAGTTTTGAGTTTCCCAACCGCCAAAAGACTATTTTTGGGAGGGAGAAGAGGTGTTTGCCCGAAATTACAACTCTGGCGAGAAACCGTGGGTAGAGGGCACTGTCAGAAAGTCGAGAGGCGTTGTCTTCTAGGTGGAAATGGCAACGGGGATAATTAAACGACATGCGAACCAGCTTAGACGGAGCTTCACCACGGATGGCCAAATAGCCCTCGACTTGCTATGTGACACTTTTGAGGTCCCGACCTCCAAAGTAGACACAAGACCAACACCACCTTCCGTCCGCAAGAGCCATAGAAAAACATATCCGCCAAAACAACTCATCATAGACCCGAGGAAGAAGCGATATGAGGTCCACCTTTCAAAAGCAGGTGTTATGGAGACGGGAACCGCAGTCGAGTCGCGGCCCAAGGCGGAAAGGGTACGTGATGACGCACGCCGAAACAGGCCAAGCCGGTTGAGAAAAACGCGTAGGTAACCAGGCCACCGATCAGTGTGCGCCGCTGCAGCGAGCACGCGTGAAACCCTGACGCACGCGTGCGGCCCAAACTTTTGAGAAGTTTCCGTGAGGAGTTTCCAGAGTGAGATGTGAACAATCAATTCGAACCACGTTGCCGGCCAGAAGGTTTCAGAACGCTCTCCGCTATTGTCACGCCATTGGCCGGAACTTTCGAGAACACCCAGAACGTAATAAAAGACGACAGTTTATGAGCTAGAGAATCCGCTGTCTTCTGCCGGCCCAGAATAAAGTGGTTTCTCCCAGAAAACCCGTTTTGCCTTCTCCTCTATCACATCCGTTGGGACAGAACACAGGCATTCTGAAAAATTCGTTGACGAATGCTCACCGATCGCTAACGGAACTCACTCGTCCCGTGCAGCTCACTCTAGAGCCGAGCCGGCTCAATGGTTAGGGCGTTGTGCTCTAGTGGTGCAGCACCTGGGGTTGGGTATGACTGGCTGATGACGGCTAATGAGCCAGAAGTGGTCGACAATATTTTTCTGCCTATTCTGAAGAATGCGTATACTGAACCCTTTTTTGAAACCTACCGAGCCATACTGTTGTAATGGTTAACGTTTAAGTTGCAAACAGATTTTTTATGGAGCCGAGTTCTACGCTGTGTCTTTCTTTCATTTGTAGGAATTCTATGAAATCTGTAAAAAGTTACCACAAACCAACCTTGCTTCGTTGGGACTTTCACTGGTCTTCATAGCACTATTATATTGCTTCAGGCGTTGGATCAACCCACTAGTGATGAAGAAAGTCAAGGTGCCCGTTCCCATGGAACTTGTTGTGGTAGGTTAAGCCGTACCTGACCCCCACTGCGATCCTTTTAAATAGATCTTTGTGTTACAAACAGTCGCCTGACAGCTCTAAGGAAATTATTTATCTCCTAGAGTAATTTGTCGGGGCCATCTTCTAACCCCTGAGGTGTGAAAACTGTACTGGTGATCTTGTTCTGTGGACTCAAACCAAAAAACTTACCCTTAATAGTTGCTAGGAAACATTTACATTTTAAAGAACTCTTTGTGATGTGCAGTAATGGTTAATACCATTCTAAAATCCGATTAAGCACTCAGCCAATGAAAACTTGTTTGAACGTTTCGTAAAGGGTTAATCAATGCTCAACCGTCAAATCGTCAAACCAGTGTAATGGCTAAGTACAAGTAATGGTAAGGATTACTTAAATGACGTCCTAAACCGGGCATGAGAACAGGAACTACCTGTCATTCGGGTGGCCTTGCATCGGAGTTCTGGGTTAGGGTTCGAGTTAAACTTAGGATTAGGTTTAAAGTTAAGGTTAAAATAAGGTTAAGGTTAGGGTTATTGTAAATGACAGGATTAGGATTATGATTGGGGCTATGGTATGGGTTTATCTTTGGGCTATTGTTAGGGTTAGGGCACAGTAATATTTAGCATTCCTCGAATTAGGTGCAGGACTATCTTTATTACTTTGGTTAGATGCTCCTATTTTTCGTGTCCGACATCGTCATGCGGATGGTAATTGTCAAGGCGTTTGTTAGGACACTGGAATTCTCACTTTCTTTGTATTAGCACTTGTCAACCTCCGTGAAGACTTTCATTACGCATATATATACAAAGGACCGAATCATCCGCTGACGGGAAAATAATCGTATTCGTTTAGCCCAAGAACCCTCGGCAAAAATCTCCGAGGGTACCTTCGAGTAGAAGTGAGTACTTACTTTGAAGCCAAACACGACAGATTGGCTTTTAGCAAAGGAGCCTTTGAGCTACCTGCGTAGCTCGCATTACGAAAAATTACCGGTTTAATAGCTTTAATCCATGCATTTATTTTGAATATGAATATGTCTTCGCTTATGCTTACTAGAGGATGCACAAATGTATAATATATTTTACGTCTTCCTTAAATTTAGTACTTAAATGAGAGGTTTACTTATCAGAATTTTCACCAGAGACCTCTAAAGGATAAGTGATCCATTATTAGTGGCAGTTCGACCGTCTAGAATGACGAGGTCCACCGTATGCTCCACACCAGGATGATGGCAGGGATGGTGACTTGCGCGTTAATTATTTACCATTGGTAATCGACTTGCATAACATCGGTCAGTCTTTACTCCCTCATTCACCTGACTCTGGTGTCAAGACAGAGTCAGGTAGACCGGTGGTGGGATCAGGCGCAGTGGCTGACAAAGCTAAACAGCCCGTCTGCGCGTGCCATGCACGCCTGCTCCGCACACGATAGGCCAGAATGAAACACAGCACAAAAGAGGACAGCTTGGATTCTAACTGATTAGGAGCGCCATAGAGGCCACATTAAGAAGGAGCCACCGCAGTCTCCTTTTCCCTTCTGATAGGATGACCGAGTTATCCTGTCAGTTGGCAGTCTCCAAAACCACAGCTTTCGCGCACCGTGATAGTTTAGCAGTGCGCTAGATTGTTTTTAGTGCAGCGAAAAGCGTTTACATGGGATATGAAGGAGCACGTGAAGTCATTGTAGAAGTGACATCGGAAGGGATGCCTTGTTGAGCCGCCTGAGCAGGACACGGGAATAGGAACCGCCCCACCCGCTTGCAATAAATTTCTGGAAAGATAAATATACCCATATCTCAACGCTAACACTAAACCTAACATAAAACTAAATTGTTACCTTTATCTTTATCTTAACTGTGCTCTAAACCTCAACCCTAAAGTTCACACGATAATAACCTTAACTCTTACCTTAACCTCAAACTCGGACGTAACCCTAACTTTGCTCTAATATTCACCTTAATCCTAAGCCTAATGTGTCGCCAGGTGTGGCGGCACACTTGGGGGAGGGCCTCCACGAGCGCCAACCATCTGCGCCCTCTGCCGCCTCCCGGTCCTGACACCGGGTCCAGTTCATCATGTGGTGGGGCACACACAGCGGACCTTGTTGGGATCCATGGTCGAACTGTCACCACTGACAATAAGACTTCAGAAAGCCGGACCACCCACTTACGTAATTATCTACGGTTTTTGACGCTTGTTCACTACTCCATTGGTAAATAAATGCAAGCCTCGGCGAACCAGTGACTGTAGATATGCACATTCCACTCGTCATCTGTTTTACTTGCTTTGCCAGCTCTTCGAGAGGCTACTATAGAGCTGTTTGTTCATGAATGCTCTGTCTGTGTCGATGCTCCTTACCGGTGCCCTTTTTGCTTCTAACAAGGTGGTCCTTGGTGGCGTAATCTCGTACTGTATGCAGCTCCAGGCAAAGCATGGCGTCAAGGTGGTGGGTTTCGTCCCCAGTGGGTGAGTTGTTTGATGTCAACATGCTGCAGGAAAACAGCCGTATTTGTTTCGGAAATTGTGTCATTTGGTGTTTCGAGTGGTGAAAATACAGTTTATTATGTAAGGGCAGACCTAGGGTCTGAAAGTCACAGAAATTTTGTTGAAAGTGGGTGCACCGGCAGGGAGACAAACATTGGATGTGTCCCGTTGAAGAGGCAGTCAGTCGTTGGATTTGTTTTGAACGCCAGCTGGGCAACTGTATCGCTGCTTTCTGTGGCGGGTACTGGCAGATTTCCCGGCAGACCCTAACCGGCATCAGTGCAACAAAATGGTCACTCACGTCAGCGGTCCACTCATTAGGAGGAACTTTGCCTCATTCCCCCCGGACGTCTGGATCCTTTAGCCTTCGGGTAGCCTCTTTGGTACACAATGGAACTGCTCCTCACATTTCCATGATGAACTTCTTCCAGGAGTTCTTACATCGCTGGGTCCCAACTGAGATAAAAAATTGTTTACAAGTTATTGTTCTGTATTTAAAACAGCAAAAACCTTATGTCACAGTAGATTACTACGAATTTAGCGTTCCATACCAAAAAAAAGACATCTTGAAGTTTCCTAAGCCGGTTACCAAGTCATGCAGGGAAAAGTCATACACTAAGGCCACAATTATAATGCAAAACGGTTTTTTCTGCAGCACTTTCTATTTTTAAATGGACTTTGCTGTGAAAAATCCCCGACCTTGGTGGTATTCGAACCCGTTACCCTTTGTAGCGAAGGGCGTTAGAACGCCAACCGTACCAAAGCCGGGCCTTTACTGTTGGCTTCCGCCGAAGTCGCCGATTTCTGTACAATTAAGTCAGATTAGTTCTTTAGAGGTGCCAGAACGCTGCCTATTTTGGCATAACTAATACGCTTTGGCGAACGGAGGTTTTCAGGAATCCGACATCGGGTTGATGCACTCGGGAAGTTGGCCGTGTGGGTCTGAATGGTGCGTTCATGAAGATGTATGAGGCACACTGTCAATTAAATTTATAGGAGAAATGTAAATCAGTAAATCACTACTGAAACCAATCACAGTAGCTCTGTAATAGTGATTTCAAGCTATTGCACCTATGTTCAGTAACTGGTGCTCAGTTTAACCACAATTACTGCGAAACAGGCGCCTACTGCGGTTCTGCACGTGACTGAAAACTTTGGGTCTCTGCTAAGAAAGGATTTGCTCAATACGGGAATGGGCGACACCAGGATAGAGAGGAAATCAGACCCCAGTTGTAGAAACTCCTCACGTTCGATTCCGGTCAGAGAGTTGCCTCTTGTGTACAACAATAGTTAAGATGAAATTATTAAACCCTACTTGTCCTACCTGCACCATTCGGTGTTCTTAAACCAGATTGAGATAGCAAACAACAAACTTCCGCAGCTGTGGTTGACATGCAACGCGTCTTCGCGAAAACCCTGAATGCTATCCTCTTTTTTTCCTCTCTACATTTTACTTCCAGTTTGCCTGTGCCATGTGCACCCGACCTATCGATGACCGTCTCGCTGGTGGCTGACGTTATCGTGATTGCATTAGTTGTATTCTCAATCAGTTACTCCCTCGCCGCAGTCTACGCGAAAAAACTGGGCTACGCAGTGGAAGCCAATCAGGTCAGTTTCTCAAGTCAATTTTGAAGCGTGTCCGCATTACTCAAAATGGAAAAAGCTTATGATCTTATCAAGTGCTTCTGCTTGTGTTAATTCCTGCACTCCACGGTTGTTTAGTGCTGTTTCTGGCAAATCATAAGCCTCTACTGTAAAATTTCGCTAACTTCTAGGCTTTTTATGCGCTCATGTCTCAGAAACTTGAAAGTTTGGCGTTTGTCTCTCCCCCCTCCTTCAACACAGCAGGCAGTGCATCCGAATGCCGTTGGGGTCACAAGTTGTTATTGTGTAACGCGGAGAGCTTCAACTGTAAAACTATGTTTATAAGCCAGCAAGAGTCCAAATACGACTGTGACCAGTACCACATAAAATATTGACTAGTATGGGCCAGAGAGGCGTAAAGCCTGTGCTACTGAGAATTAAATTAGCAGGTGGCGTCAGTACTGCACGAGGTGAACCAGCAGTCGTGGTGTGGCTGAGCGCAAAAGCTCGCAGTCTCCCAGGGATTTCAGTACCATAAGTCTGCTGAGACCCAGAACCCCTTGCTCCGTTTGCTTGCCACTCAACGCTTGCGGCCATGTCCCATGGAGTTGTTGTCATCAGTCGTCCTCCCTTTTTCGTGAACGCCTGGTGTGTGGTGTGTGGGTGTCCGGTTGTGTGTGGCACGTGTAGGCAAGTTCAATGAGCTCTATCAGTAACTAGACACGAGTCAGATTCTGAATGAATAGTACTTAACACTTGAAGACACTTCTGATGGCAGTTGATAATAACTGAAACACGACAGTCAGGCTGCGTCTTAGTGTTCCTAAGGGAACAAACGGGTCTTTCAATTTTCAGTGGACATGCTCCAGCATCCACTGCTTTTTGCCCCTCCCAGCCTAGTCAACATCAACTGGAGGTGTGAAATGGCGTCATTACGAATTCAACCATCTCTCACAACTTATTTCAGAAAAATGGGTTAACTGTCGGGCTTCGAAGCCTCACGTTATTGTCGATGGCTTCTGAGGGCGGCCACACCCTTGACTTCTCGAATTTGCACACTTCAACAATGCCGCCAACATGTTAATTCGTTTTCCGGTCCGCGTTCTTGCCTAGCGAAACACCTTTCTTTACCAGAAATCAACGGTGTTTTTGACAGCACATGGTTGTCTCGATGCACCCCATCTTTGTCAGTAGTATTTCTTAAGCATCAGTTGCTCGTTATACGCTGCATTCCCGGTCTCAGGCCCGAATTAGATGGTTTCAAATACCTCGGGATGAGGTAGTGGACGAATGGGCAGAGTCAAGATGATATTTTCTTCCGAATTGATGCCCCTTCCCGGGTTTTCTGAAGCCTTAGAATCCGATGCGACATCTCCATCTCCATGAAGGTTAGCATGTTTCATGCTTTTATCCGGTCAGTTCTTCTCTATGCTTGTGAATGCTGGGCTGTGCGCGTGGAAGCTGAGTGAAAATTGGAGGTATTTTATCACCTCTGTTTGCGGACCATCCTTCAAGCGAAGAACGCCGACTTCGTCTCAAATGGTACAATCCGCACTCGCAACGAAAACATCTCAAAATATCATAGGCCATCCAAGGAAAGACGGCTGAGGTGCTTTTGGCACAGACTATGTCGTCCACCTCACGAGCTCCCCCATTGCTACCTCCAATCTGGCAGCGTTACCCACTTGGAGGCGTCTAGGGTATCAACTCAAAACCTGGCTCGAGACATTTCATCAAGACATGTCAGTGGTTCTTGGATCTACGATATTCAAGCTCTGTTGCTGGCGAAGAGAGTAGGTTGAATTGTCTAGACCTGTCGCCGTGGATCGCCACGCGTGCAGAGGTACAGTCCGTGATGTCATCGAGGCCGGCGAGATCAGGCATGATCGCAGCCGTACCAAGTAGAAGTACTCAGCTCTAACATTAATGCTCAATATTTAGTTCTTCAATCTGACCGTCTCAGTAGTTAGCACCCTTTGCGCTATTTTCTATCGCAGATAACTAAAAGTGGGCCTATGACTCAGCTGGTGGTGAGAGATTAAGCCTAAGGATCAACTGGATCTGGGCTAACAGCACAGATTTCTACGATATGAGGTGGGGGGCAGGGCTGGCTGATGGCACCAAGGAAGCAAAAACCTGGATTGCTTATGATCAGCGATGATACCCATATAAGCCTGTGTGCATTCGATAGCAGCGTTTAAGCGAAGATGTAGAAGTTCGCTCTTCGGACGGGCCGATGGCTGCGAAGGGCTTATTTCTTACATCGCCTTTTCGAGGGGATCCGGTGAGCGAACTTCTACTTCGTCACTTAAACGCTGGTATCGCGCGCACTTGCCCAACCCCTAAGATAAGACACGCGTTCTCAAGCTCTCCACTTCTTTGACTTGAAGAAAAGGCTAGACTGTCCTTTCAGACCTCTTCAATGTGCATCTACGCCTTCAATTGCTCCTGTGGGGCAGGTTATATTGGTCTAGTAATCAGGCGCCTATCCAAGGGGATGCGCGAGCAACATCCTGCCTGGCTAAGTCAAGGCATGGTTAAAGTCTCTAGCGCAATTTTGGCTCACTTGGTTGACAGTAGTTACCGGGTGGACGTCAACCAAGCAGTCCGTGTCATCTATAGAGGTCCGACGAAACACTCCCAAGCTCCTGCGTTAGTGGATACTTGCGACGGCAGAGGCAGTGCTCATACGGTTAACCAACCCAACCTTGTGCTCGTAAAAAGCTTTTATAGTGACCCTAAGACTTCCTTGGTCGAAGACGAACTCAGCATGCGTGTTCATACCTTCCACGCCGCGCTACAGCGACGAAGCAGTAACATCGATAATTGTCTTACACCTTCCCCCTCCCCATCCCTTGCCCCTATAGGACTTCACTATAATCCCTGACCTTTGAACGCCCTCAACCCTCGCCCCCCATACTTACTGCTTATTGGATGTTTAAATTGTTGTTACTCTACCCTCATATTTTTGTAAAGACCTGATGATGAATAATAAAAGCGTACGTTCGCCAAACTTGACTGGATGGTGAACGAGAACCAAGCAATGAAACTGAACTACGTTCGCAATATCTGCTTGTGGTGAATATTTAAACTGAGGTGCAAGATAGAATCCCCTACACGGAAGTCCTACACCACCTGCACATCATTCTTCATAGGCATGTACTAGGAACCTCTCGCATAATTGGTAAGCGTGTTCCCCTGGTGCAGCTTTGTGACTAATCAGCCCGTGTGTGGCGATGCATGGTTTAAGCCGTTGGACGGATCAACGTCTTTTTGTTTCGAAATATGGCCTCAACTGTAATCTCACAGACGTAATGAGGTAAGCAAAGACAAACTCAGCATGCGTGCTTACATCTGCCACGTCGCACTACAGCGACGACGCAGAAACCTAGCTGATTGTCGGACCTCTTCCCCCTTCCCCCTCCCTCCGCCCCATGATAGGACTAGACTATAACCCCTGACCTCTGATCCCCCTCAACCCTCTACCCCAGACTTACTGTTTGTTGGATGTTTAAGCATTTTTTACTCTACCCTCCCCTATATTACTGTAAAGGCCTGATGATGAATAATCGGTAGCGTACGTTCGTCAAACTTGACTTCTTATAAGCGAAAACTAGTCGTTCCCAGTCTTCTTTGTCTCCGTGCGTAATATTTCCCAGTAAGACGCTCATGATAGTTTAGTCAACGGTCGATAGTTGAATTTGAACTTAGCCGGTGTATACTATTACTTTTTGTCCGGCAGTATACGCTGCTTAGAAGGGGATTCTTCATAAGGCGTATGAATCAACTTAAGATCTGTATTTGTATTTGTATTCCAAAACTGCAACCTCGTTGGAGTACGTAATCATTTTAATAAATGCACCACAAACATGACTAGCTTTCAGGCAAAGTCTCACTTCCTCTTCAGACCGATTACTGATCCACTGTTTCATTTTTCTCTTGAATGTGTGTGTGGAATTCAAAGCCTGATTTAAAATCGAGGTTATTTATCTCTCCTTGGGGCCAGGCAATCTTCTCACGTCCAACACTCACTACTTAGTCCCAGGATTCCATCCATGTCGCCTCAATACTCATTTTGATCCGTTCTTTCTATTCTTAGGAAATCATTTTGCCCTTAGATAGGTATAACTTTTACTTTCACTTTTTACGCACTTGGAAACTGTAAAACTGCCGAAGCATAATGGTTTTTCAACTTCTCGTTTGTAGGAACTACTGGCCTATGGTATGACAAACATTCTCAGCTCCTTCTTCCTCTGCTTTCCCGCTGCCGCCTCTCTTTCTCGGTCAGCCCTGACCGTGAGCATGAACGGAATGTCCGAGATCGCCGGTCTAGTGGGTGCTGCCGTTGTTCTCCTAGTTGTCCTTTTCGCCGGACCACTCTTCTACCCTGTACCCAATGTACGCTCACTTTCGGTTTTTTCCTGTTTTTTTTTTGCATTTGTGTATGTTTTTATGGCTTATTTTAATTCCTCAACCAGTTGGTCCCCTATCACAGTTCATAGTCAGGGACTTTCGATCAGCAGACTGCGTTTCGAACGGATACGATTTCGAAAGGAATGGTCGTTCCATCGTCGAGCGTGACGTTGGTGGGCGCAGGGCTATGACTTGCCCGTAAATTAATGTATAATAATAGCAGACTTACGCAGTACTTGTCACATTCTCTCCGTCCTTCCTCATCGTCCTGTGCCCGGTAGTAAGACAGAGTCCAGATGGCCGAGAGCGGACTCAAACTTAGTTGCTGACGGAGCCAATGACCTCTTCTACACGAACCACACACAGCCGGACACCTCCACACAACATATCGGGCGTTCAAGAAAAGAGGAGGGTCGGCCCGGGTGTCAACTGCGTGACGGTTTCATCGAAGTCACATTGAGAAGGAGCTATTGCTGTCTGACTCTTCGTCTTCAGAGGACCGAGCTAACCCGTAACTTAGCAATCTTACATAACATTTAGTCTTTTGTAATAGATGCAAACGAATTAGGTTTTTGTAATGTGAAATGTGCTGAATTGTTATGTATATAGAGTCCCAAACTCAGTCGACCTCACTCTCTCTCCCTTCTTTGATGAAAAAGTCCATTGTACAAACCGGTTTAATTGGTCTAAAACAAAGCTTAACCAGAGTATCTTTTCGGTAATTTTATTTGACATATATTTTACTTGTTTTAGTTTTTTGTAAAACAAATTACGATTATTTTGGCTTTGATCCCTCGTAAATGCGTCTAATTTGCGTAAGGGAATATTGTATTCCAAAACTTAAAGAATATTTAAGATAGATAGATCAATGAAGGCAAAAGGACGAGTTATGTGAAACAGGCGACCAGAGGCCTGTTGGGGCGCAGTAGGAATGACTATGGCCAAATAAATAGGAACCCATGATGACCACTTCTGGCTTATTAGTCGTCATCAGCCAGCCATCTACAACCCCAAGTTTTGATAACCTGGGATTTGAAACCCGATTCTTGGATCATTGACTGTTTTCAAGTTCCGCGATCTACCATTGAGCCACGGATTCTTTTTTAACTCCGAACTCCATGGGATGTGATCCTGGTGTGGTAGCACGTCCAGCGGCGGCTCCGGCCGCGCCAGCCACCTGCGCCCTCTCCCGCCTTCAGTCTTCTTGACTTAGTTATGACACAGGGTCCAAGCGTGTGGGGGGATAAGCTAGAGTGCGGTAGATGCTTCGCAAGTATACTCTCACTATAATCTAATTCACACGCAGGTCACTGCGCTTGCTTGCAGCCTGCTGTAACGCACTCGGTGGACATCGTCGAACTGTCGTTACAATTGTTGTGATCGGAATTACGCACCATCATGGGAAGGGTGTTTACCTTTCAGGCTTACTCTAGAGCCCTCACAGACAGCGGCGTAGCGACGGGTGATGATGCAGCCTGGAGTGCCGACAAAGACGGAGTGACCATTTATGGCTTATCAGTTGCTGTCAACCAGCAACTTTCTCAGCCCTTGTCGGCAAAATTTGAAATTGGAACCTGGGTTAAGATGGTCCCTTAGTCAAATCCTCTGATACCTCGACTACGAACTCGCACTATCTAAGCTACGACTTAAAGTATTTGAAGTTACATTGGCGTGTTTTGCCCCGAGTGTGACCGGATTGCAGAACAGGGTGAGATACACTACTATCTCTTCTATTCTAATTTTATGGGACTGCAGACTGCATTCTCTGGTTCGAGTTTTTATTTATTCAGATTTGGGCAGCACCGGTCCCAGGCCCGCCACGTAATTCTGTTAGCATTGGGTGAGAATGGAGTAAATATCATCACTCGGATCCCGGACGTCGGATGCTCTTGAATTCCGCAAGTGCAGCCTTTGAAATTTCTTCACTACCGTGTTTACTAATCGTAGTTTTTAGACGGTGGTGTTGGTACCAGCACAATAATTGTCGGTTAATTCTGCAGGGCGTAGGCAAAATTCTTAACTAAACTGTGGATTCTAAGGTAGAGCCGGTCCTTTTTGGTGTGAAATTTGTATACGTCGGAACGGTGTGCAGGTCTGCCCGTAGATCAAGGCTGCCAATGTCTGAACATCTTCCAGTACCCCCGGGAAATTTACTTGCTCGTCATTAGCTTTTAACAAGTAAGAACATGTTAGCCAAGAGCCATTTTCGCCCCATTAATTACCACTCCAGGGCGAAGTTTGTGCAAAATTAACAGCAACTTTTCCGAGAAGTTAAGGAGAACGGTGTTCAGAAGATGAAGACGCGATCGTAAGGACAAAAGATTTATTGGCCTGACATTTCGAATTCAAACTCGAACCATGGTCAGAGACCGCCGGTGCCTTCGGAAACATTCCTTCGTTAAAATATCGCACACTTGTATACTTTCCGTGATATTCAAAATTTGGCTGTATTTTAACACAGCTGCTTAAGAAGGTGTATTCACGACACTCATCTACAATTGTTTGACCCAGGAATCTTATTGCTTTTCCACTGAAAATCAATGTCCTTGGTTTTTTTTTGTGGTATTTAATGACACTCTACCGCGTTGATGCACGCCCGTTTTCTCACGCGCGAAGCTTTACGAACACGTTTCTTTTACCTTATTTCCTCTTTAGTGTTGCTTGTCAGCTATCATCTTGGTCGCTTTGATTGGAATGTTTACACAAATGAAATGTCTACCTCGTCTTTGGCGGTTTTCGATCTGGGACTTCGTGAGTAAATAACCTTTTTCAAAGATATCCAACAGCAGTATTTTGAGCGCTTGTGTTGGTGCCATCGCCCTCAAGCGTCACGGTTATTATACACGCGTTTGCATTTTTACTAGCAATTATTGAGTAGGCGTTTTTATTCTTTTAAATAGCTCTCATGGACTATCACTTTCGTCGCAACGATTTTTCTCGATGTCATTTACGGCCTAATCGTAGGAATCCTTTTCGCGGCATTTTCTGTCCTCCTTCGTGCCCAAAGGCAAAAAGGTTGAGGTTCTCGGTCACTTCGGTGGAACTGAAGTCTTCGATTCGTCCGCCGGCTATAAAGTGGTCAGATGTCGTTTCTAATTACACTTATTTGCGATTTTCGAATTTGCCTTTACGAAGGGGCTTATTCGGCCTTTGTCTACCAACTGATTAACACGGTGTGTTGATTAAATATCCTTGCAAAAATAGTATATCTTATAACTCGGGTTATAATTGTGCTATGTGAGACTAAGTAATGCCCGTTGTATAATGTAGAGTTTATTTGGATCTCTAGAATTATTCTTCTCGTAGATACTATGGTTGTTTTGTGTGCATGCCCAATTATGTTTCTTTTGAATGTCCGTTAAGGTCAATATATTTTTACTCGAATTTTCGAACGACGACGTTATGGTTTCCATCGGCTATCTTTTATGCAAATGTAATAGATATAGGTTTGGATTTGTAATAGCACATAATTTTAGATTTCGAAACAATTTTAGTTAGTATTTTGTGAGTGATACTCTTATTTCTAGATGTTATCAGAGCCACTAAATTATCAGATACACAATTTCAGTTAGAATTTATGCCGGCATTTTCAACGCAGGAAATATTTAACCTAACTTTTGATTGCTTAGGGCATCGTTGGGAAATTAGAAACTGGTTAATAAGATCTACAGTTTTTACCGTTTAAATGGCAGTTTTGGGGAGGCGGAATGTCGTACTTCAACACGGAAAATGAACGCAGTTTAAACGTGCTAGGCTTTTTATGTTCCTCTGTAATTCATGTATAAACTAGGAGTAAGTTCTCCAGAACAAACCCTTTCAGAGTCGGCCGGAAATTCGCTATGACTATGGAGCTGAAATGGTTAGAGCATTGGACATCTGATCAACGGGTCGCGGGTTCGATCCTCGGGTGGTGCACCATCTGCGGTTGGTATGACTGGTTGACGACGGCTAATAAGCCAGAAACGATCATTCCAGTCTCCGTTGTCTTCGCCGCTAGTATTCATCTGAGCTGAAATCTCTATATTTCCGTGGAATAACCCTGTGTCGCGTCAGGCAGCAGCACAGCATTCATCAAACGCGCGTATTTGGGCTTTCACCTCGTACCCCCCGCATGGTGAATCAATTAATTTTGATATACTAATGACTACCTGGTGGCTGGTTGAGAATATTGCGTGATTTTTCCTCTGCAGTTGGTGGAGTTCAGTGAAAATATTCCGGCTGAGCATAAAAGGTTTTGTCTGGAAACGCTTACTCCAAGTTGGGCTTTTAGCTTCTAAGAAAAGTAAAATTTTGATATTGAAAACTGGAATATATGCTACAAAGTACGATCGGCTCGCTGGTGAGCCGTATGCCCACAGCTGCGTCATAGAGCGGTGCACAAGAACGGTGAAATACGTGTCTTGGCTGTCCTTTAGTACACATACTGGTAGTATATTATTGGTGAACGGTGTTTTATGGGAGAGATTTTGCAGTCCGTCTGGTAAAGTCACCAACTATTACCTAAATTGCTGCTGTCAATAGATGATGGTGGAACTTCGTTACTATGTCTCATTTCCGTAAAATAAATAGCGCCTCCTGTCCAATAGTGCGCCTAAAAGTGTTCTCTAATTTTGCTGGAGCAAAATAACTCACAAAGTTGTTCCCAGGCTTACAAAAATTGCTGCTCACTTTTTCCTTTAGTGTGAAGAAACCCCTTCGATAAAGGTGATCCGGTACCATGGAAGCATCTTCTATGCATGCGGTGAACATTTTGTCCAATCCATTATATCAGCTGCCGGATTTGATCCCCGCATAGTGCGCTTCCACGAAGAAAAACTAAAAAAGGGCATTGCCCTCCTGGAAAGACAGATCAACTTCCATCCGGAATACAAAAGCGATGTCGGATGCGCCGTTTCCATACCGGCTGACATCGTATTAGCCGACGGTGACGGGTCGCATAAAAGGACGCAAGGTGTGAATCTGATACCCATGGGTTTTACCCTGCAAATGGGTTTTATTGCGGTTGAGTTGACTGCCTTTGAATCCACTACGATTTTGCAAAGGCATATATAAAGACTTGTTTACTTGTGTCCAGCCCACGAACGTACTCGTCGTTTTATCAAACGCATAATCAAGAGCCCCAGCGCAGCCGAGCTGGAAGCTGAAACAGATCGGGGCGTTTGGTGGATTTTTTTCGATATCTACACAATTGCCTAATTAGGGAGCTTTTGGGAAGTTCGGATGTGCCCGGATGTTCATGACTAATTAGCATAACATTATCGAAAAAGACCAGGGAGACTGGAATGGCCATTTCGGGCTCACTAGCTATCATCAGCTAGCCATACCTTACCCCAGGTGGTCCCCCACTTGAAACGTTGGACTTCTAATCGACATGTCCTGGCTTCGAGCCTCGAGTGGTGCACCATCTGCGATTGGCTGATGACAGCTAATGAGCCAGAAATGACCATTTCTGTCTCCTTTGTCTTTCCCGGCAGTGTTCATCTTCCTACGATAATAGCCGCTGTGTGGCTGCTGGCGGGGCTCAAGATTGAGCCCCACGGCAGAATGGGACGTTTTAGTTCCATAAGCGATCGGCGAAAGTTCATCAGTTAATGTATTCCCAAGTCTTACCACAACGAGTACTAAATTGAAAACAGAAAATACTTGGTAACAGTAGACATAATCCCAAGTTCTAGTTCAGTTGACTTTCAGTTAAAACCCTTTCCATACCCCTAAGTTAGCCGTTATCCGGAAAGAAATTGCTGCAGTTGATTTGGCGCAGCTAAAAGCCCTTCGTTCGTGTGCTGTTATTTCACACCTATGTCCCTTGTTCCGGTTTTTATTCGCAGCAAATCACTTCACCGTGGAACCGGCTGGTGATGTTATCAAATCATCCGAATCAAACTCGCAGCATTCGGATGCTCCATGTTGCTGCAATTGCAGCGCACTCTGCTCGCGTCACAACCTTCAACCAGTTGGCAGACTCCTGGAAAAACAGGCCTCTCTGCAGGCTCACCTCAATGCCCTGACCGCGGCTATCCCTCTGACGCATATTATTCTCGACTGTGCTCCTTGGAACTTTGTAGACATTGTCGGAATCGAGCTCCTTCAAGGGGTATGTCTTATAGCGCCTTTGTGATGCCCTATTCTAAACTCGGTCCCGTCACTTGTGTTGTCATCACTTTCTTACCGAATTCCGGAGGGAGGACATAACTGACTTTAAATTTCACGCAGACACTTTCGACTTAGTTATCTGGCCTGAGTTTTGTAGTTGGCCGCACCGGGGTGCTTGACGTGTGAGAGTCGAGGTGTCCCTGTGGCGTCTGGTTAAAATGTTGAGCATAACCCCCGTGCCGTCATTCAACGTGTAAGAAGGGTCGAGGTGCCCGGATAGCCAGTCTTCAAGTCCTGTATCCATGTCATTGAGGCATATTGGAAGCAAGTGGTCTCCTTAGCTTTGAAGATGGCGCCGCTGGAAAGTTTAACTTGTGTCAATTAAAGCATTACCGTTACATCTTGTTCAGATGTTGATTATGACCACGACGTGTGTGTAAGAATCAATGGGATGCTTGGGCCGCCGGTCTCTCGATCGTTTTACCTTCCCTTTGAGAGTCTGTCCTGTCACTGAAGCTTTGTGGGATCGGGGATACTGTACAAGCCTTCGTCACCGTATCGGGTGCTCGGGAGGTGGCAGTCGTCTAGGTGTTTGTGTGCCCCCTAAACGGGCCAGATGGTAGATGCGTTGGACCAAACATGAGGGGCCACATCAGGACACTGTAGGCGTTATTCGGGTTGCGCTCCCATAACAAGTGCCGAACATGGGGGCCCAGGGGCGGCTCCAGTCGCGCCCAGCCACCTGCGTCCTCTCCCATCTCCGGTCTTCTTGACTCTGCCATGACACCAGGCTCAGGTGGGGGAGGAGGAGAGAGTGCGATAGGTGCAGCGCAAGTCTACTATCACTTTAACCTTAATCCCGCGCAAGTCACCGTCCCTGCACCACCCTTCCGTGGTGCATACGGTGGACATCGTTGGACTACGACGGTCGAACTATCGTGTGTGTGAGGTCACTCCACGTTGATTTCATGGCCCACTACACAAAACTGTGTTGCTTACAGCATCTACCGACTTGCAGCTGATTCGACTTACGAGTGAACCAAAAGTAGCCCGTTTGTCTCTCTAAAGCAAAGGAATCTGTTTTTTTTTCCTTGAAAAAGGACTGGTTGTGTTTAGACACATGTAGACGAAGGCCTTATGACATGTCAGCCACTGTGCTCCGTCGCATCTCCAGTCAGCGGAACAAATTGAGTGGGGGCGGAGAGAGTTAGGTCGTTGTGGCCATTGTCGTGTTCCATATGCCCCTAAAACGGACCACGTGGTAGATGCGTTGGACCAATAGGGGGCAAGACGAAATTGTTGACAATGCGTACCCATAGCAAATGTACATATGGGGAGGAGTGTGGTGGTGGTGGTGGTGGTGGCATGTCTAGGTGCAAATTCACGCCCTGCGCAGCCAACTGCGCCTGATCCTGTCTCTGGTCTTCTTGACTTCAGGAAAGATTGATTGCGGTAGAGGCAATGCAGGTCTACTGTCATTATTACGTAATTTACGTGCAAGGCACCGTCTCTATGTCCACCTTTCGGTGAAGCACACGATGGACATCATCGTCAACGACAGTCGAACTGTGGTATTTTTAAACGGGCAAACTATCACAATAATTAATCTCTGTCCCGTTTGATGGCCCAAAGGCAGAGGTTCGATCCGTGTAGAAATTACATTTATTTAATAGACGATATTTCAAAGATCATGGCTTCTCCCGTTAGTACCAGAGCTGTTGATCTATCACTGCAGCCAGGAACAGTCAGAACCACTGCCATCCCGAAGGGGATGTTGTAGTGTCTTGCACATGCATTTGTCGGTGGTGCGGCATACATGCATTGCATCTATCTTGCGTTATTTTCTCATAATTTCTTAATTTAATTTATAAAATCCAGTCAATACATCTGAAGGTAAATGCCACTACGGTGGTCTAGGGAGTTGAAATCACGTCTACGCTTACTTCACACGTGCTGGTCTAAAACCCGCGTGGCTCAGGCTTTCTAGAAGCTGGACGCTCATCTCTCGGTCAAGTTAGAGTACCAGTAGCGTGATATTAAGAAGGAAATGCTGCATGCAGTTCAAGTCAGGGCGACCGGCGGTGAGATGGGTATCAATGGCTAGCCTGGTGTGAAGCCACCGTGGTAACCAGGTCACATTCACACACATGACCTTGAGGTTCATAGGGATGACAGGTACCCAAATGGCCACAATAAAAATAAGTCATTGTAGTCTAACTGTCGATCCACAGGAGGGCCGAGTAGGCCTTTCAGTTGCCAACCCGTCACTGCCGCAATCCTCTTCGTATACAGGTTATCTGCTACACATACGTTGCGATCGTCGTCAAGAGGAGATCCTTTCAAGTAGAAAAGCGTGCATTTTCTGTCAAATTTGTTTTAACTGGACTTTTTAACATAACCCGTTTTCAACTGAACCTAATGCACTTATAGGACTTGAGCTAGGGTTCCCACCGGTATTGCAGCAGGGTGAAGCCCTATTTCTGCAATAATATTCACATAAAGGTGTCTATGGTGTCTCTTTCTGTCCTCTAGTTGATCAAGGACTTCAATGCCATTGGTGTGCAAGTCTATCTGGCAGGAGTTTCAGGTAAATGGGCTTTTTTAATCTGTGTGAGATATTTTTTTTCAGTATTTTATGGGGAGAAGGGGGACGGGAAAGGAGGGGGGACTAGGCTCTCAGTTTTCTGTTTCGCACAGCAACCTTCTTGCTTAGTATCCAGCTGACTCTTGCAGCAGGTAGCAGGACTTTCGTCTGACGAAATTTAAAACTTACAGAATTTTCTTATTTCGTCTTGAGTCACGCGAGAAATACGCAGAAATTTGCTTCGTAATTCTTCCTGATTTGCCGCGCCTTCGAACTAATTTTCGCATCCGAAAATACCCTTTTAAGAACAGACTGTTTTTGCCTCATCTGTTTGAGGAGGGAGGGTATTTCAATTCAAAAATAATTTTGTTATTAGGAGAATTTCGGACGAGCACCGCAACACTTTTTTTATTCCGAGCTTTCAAGCTCGCACAGGGTTCTATCATAACAGGCCGTAGCAGCAAGAGACAAAAGCTACGCCTACCGGGGGGTATAAACCAATCAGCTATCAACGACGCAAGTCTTGATGTGACTTCACAGGGCTATGTATTCCGGTACCAGATCGATACATGGATTGATTGAGTTTCCATATGATGACCTGGTCCAACTTTTGAGTTAATCGGACGATTATTCGTGCAAATTACTATTCTCATTCCCTTCTAGGTGCACAATGGAACTCATAAACACTGGGAAGATTATTTTTAAGTACAAGAAGGATTATGAGTTTATTTTTAAAAAAGTATATGCGATGCGTAGTTTCGAAACTAGTAAAGGATTTGGGCACATTTGAATAATTCGCCTGACCCACTTGTTAAAAACCCGGCGGCCTCTGTGGGATACGAACCCACACCAGCAAAGAAAAGGCTCTAGCCAACTGAGCTACGGGACCCCTCAGACGCTGCCGAGTTTTTTGCCTGTGGGTCAAACGAATAGTTTAGAAACCTCAAGTATTGCGAAAAGTATGCCTCATCTATCATGAGGCCCTAAGACCCCTAAGATCATGACACTGCCCTCCTTAATAGAAAATATCGTAAGAAAACGAGAGACACGATTTTTATGTATCCTGCCAAAGAATTACGAGAAAGGTTGTCTATATATAGGGCTGCAATGGGAGACCTGTGCATTACCTATTGTTGGAAGAACGTTCGCCGAATGCTCTTTCAGTGATAGTTTCTATTCCGGATCGCAACAGAGAGAACAGCGGGATCCTGGCCCAAAGGCCGGACGTTGGATCACTTAACGCTCAGTAACCAAAGAATGCGGGTTCGAATCCCATTCGATGCAACCCTGGATTTGGGTATGCCTGGTTGTCAACATCCAGTTAACCCGAAATAATCATCCCAGTCGCTCTTGTCGTTGTCATTACTACTTCCTACTTGAGTAGTCATCTTTTATCAGCCCAGCGGACTGACTGTGACGGGAGATCAGGGCTGGTTTTTGGTTAAACTGTTCTCTGCATCTGTCATTAACCCAAATCTGGTCCCCGTTCGGGGTTAAGTAAAGATGGAATGGGAATACCGACAGGCGTAGGGAAGATGGTTGCCGTCATGTCATCCGCCCTTCCAATGGCGGATCCTAGACGGTTACAGGGTGGCTTTACCTTTTAAATAACGTATGGCGTGATGCGACTATTGCCTCCAATGTTCACTTTTAAACTCTCCGAATAGTAAGCAAATGGTTTCCGGACTAGTTACGTCTTCCCCCCTTTCCTCAATCATGTCTCATTGTAAAATATGAGTCCATTCAATTTTTGGCGTCAGAAGGGCTCAAAATTGATGTCCTTTTCCGTGAACTACAATCCCATTTTTCGAAAACTAGAAGAAATTACCACCGCATCCTGTAAAGCGATTGCTACCTCAGCCTTCAGACCAGTCACAATCGTGTGCTAAATCAGCATATTCAGTTCCATTCTGTTTCGTTACGGCCAACAGTACTGCTCTACTTTCTTGTTACTAGAAAGTATTCGACAGTCAATGGAGCAGTGCGATTTCTTCAAAACCGTCGAGGTCTCGACTCTGTTCATCAGCGTTTTTGACGCCTTCCTGTCAATTAAAGTGGCCAGTGGCAGTCCCTCGACGATTCTTAGTTCCCCGTCACCCACCACGGACATTCTCCTCTCTTCAGGAAGTGTGGAGATTTCAGCAGTGGTTGCACCCTGAGCTTCACTGCAACAAACTCCACCTTCGACTCCTTCTTCCCCCCTTTGCCTTCCACTCAAAGAACGAGTCGACTGCCAATAGCACAGTCCACTCCTCTGGTTCCTGTGTATTTTATCTCTCAGGGTTGCACTCCTGCTAACCTATCACCAATGTCTTTGCCAGTTTGTACAGTTCCGATAGATGTACTGGATACTAGTAAAAATACACAATTGTCATAGTATTTTCTGTGGCTTTATAACTGACCTCATGGTATCTGTGTAAAGCCTGCTTCGCACGAACTTACGTGCATTATGAGAAAATGACGGGCTACCTGTTAGCTGCTGGATAATCGGTGCGTCTACAGGTGGCCGATAGTAGAACGAATTTCAACTAAGGTTTGCTGCGAAATGCGCAGACTCATCTCTGTCGAATAAGCAGTCGCGGACCGGCAGCGACAATGTTACCACGACGAGGAGTGCTGAGGTCTGGTCCACTGACAGCCTTATACAATGCCGCAAAACCTGATGGCACGGCGACCGTGAGCCGCCACTGAATAAGTCTGTTTCCCACTCCTGCGTTCTTCTTAGGTTTTTGAGCCAAGGCGCTAGAGAAGACGACTTCGAACAAACAATCCGAGTGGCCGTTAGAGACCGGTTCGTATACAAAATTATCACGTAACCTCATGAATAATAGTATTACGATCCATGCTTCGGCGTTTAAGGTAACCGAGGCGATCCACAACCCTAGTCTACGAGCGAACACTATATGAGCTGGACTACTCAACCAGGAACGGAATGATGATATTGAATACTATAATGTTCCTGCACGCTGGTACCCAAAGTCGGACAGTGCGTAGCCTTCAGTATTATCTCAAACTCATCGCATATGCCTCACTCACAAGAATCTTGTCAACAACAATAGCATTTCCTCATGCTACTCGTAATATGTGAGTACACGTTTATGTTTACACTCTTCGATTAGCTAACAGCTACTTATTTTCCGCACGCTATTATGTTAACCAACGTTTTTACATTTTCATGATGTATCAGAGCCTTTTAGCCATACTGTAACCAAGAGGGAGTTCAAAGGCGTTTACCTATCTTTCCCTAAATAAACTGAACTGAACGTGGATGTCTGTTGCCTACTGAAGTCAGAATCCACGACTCAGGCGCTAGGGAAATATAGATCCCGAAAGTCAACTCACGCTTCATCCTGTACTACAGCCACCTATGTGGCACGATTTGGCTGTCGCGCTCTCGGAACAAGCAAACCGTGCACCATTCGCAAAGGAACCAGTCAGTGATCGGATGGTTAACTGGCGGCTGAAGAGTCATTTTACCAACGTATCCGTTGTCTCCGGGTATGCAAAATATTAGCTGCCGAGGTAACTCACGACTGCAAAGGTTCCATGAAAAGCCTCGCCACGATCTGCTAGTTTTTGCCTGGGACTGGAATGACTGGACTGAACCTGACAGTTTTTCAAAGAATCCTTTTAATGACCGCTTTGGAGCTGACTCTCGACGTGACACTAATGACAGATTGCTTAACTTTGTTGGTCAGAACCAACTGTTTGTCACCGTTGACTTAATATTCAAATGACAGCCACAAGGCCTGTCAGACTGACTGCATTCTAGTTGGTTCAAAGTTCCGCAGTTGGGTTCACTTTAGCATATCGATACATTTCGCCGAAACTGGTAATATTCATGAGTCGGACCACGTTCTCGTTCACCAGGCTTGAAAGTTCATCTGTCATGCGCACCCAAAGTATCACGTGCAAGATCTCTTGATATCGTGAAATCCAGCACAGAAATCCCGTCAGATTTTACGACCAAGCCGAGGAAGAAGGCAATAGTCTGCAGTAAGCATTTAATCCGTCACCCTATTAAGTGGCTGAGGAAGTTTTTGGAGACGCCGAGCGACTTCGCAGTAACTGAATCAGCGGGAGAACCTTACAGTTTTCTGTTCACATGGATTGAGTGAGATCCAGAAACCACGAGAAGGGATTGTAGGTCGTCCCCTGTTATCTCAGCGCCATCACCGAATGACTTCATCCACCATGGGAAGTGGAAATGATAAGCCCCAATGTTTTCCCTAATTACGTCCGGCCTCTAACGCTATCGGTGATAGGTCTTTCACCTAACTATACGTGTGACCGTGAGCTTCTCATGGCTGAAATCTACAAAGCCAGTTAGTACAAAGATATCATCATCGTTGGAGACTTCAATGCTCCTGGTATAGCCTAAAAAAATAGACCGCGCAGGGCCTACCAGATAACTTGAATCACTAGCTACTGCAGTTGACAACTAACATACTCCTCTGTTAGAGCGTGACTTTCGGAATGCAAGCTAGGAAAGGACAGCAATAAAACATTACTGATCTCACTTTTACCCGTAACGATAATGTGCTTGACCTGCGAAACCCACCACCAATAAGGTCAACTGGCCGCATTACGCGTCGCATCCAGTATTCGATATCTTCTTAACCAAATCTGCCTTATATATAGGAGATAAACATTTGAAAAGGGAACTTCCCACTTATGAGAAGAGAGATTTCGGATGTGCTCCGGAAACTACAATACAGAACTTTTGGAGAATTTTTAGTTCTTTATAACGCAGAATTACTGATGGCACCTGTCCTCTCAGAAGAAAGACAACCGCTAACTGCCCGAAGGGGCTGAACAGGGAACTTAGGGCGTCTTTTAGAATAATGGGTTTCGGAAACGCTAGAGACTAACTGACAATAAACAACACCGGGGAAATGTTAAAAAACAACGAAACTTTTATAACAGTGAGGTTGCAGTGTTTCGAAGGAGATTCGAACTGAACATATTGCAAAATTCGCTGGACTTCATTTGGCTGTACCTTGGAGCACTAACAAAAACCAGGACCTGAGCCCCCCTCTTTAGGTCTCCAAGTGGAACACTGGAGACTGATGATCAAGCTAAATCATCATTATGTCTGAATACTGTCATTTGGTCTACACTCAATTTTTATTATTCTTCTTCCCTTACACGCGCATTCCGACCAAACTCCCCTTCTTTATCTTCGACAATGGAACTGTAGTTCGTCTGCACTAATAAGGACAGAATTGCTTCGAGTTAACCCCCCAAATTACCTGGTCCTGACTTAAAACCTGCATTGTTCTTTAAGAAATGTTGGAGCCCGAGATCTTATTGTCCTGTCGGTTGCGATAGGGAATTCTACCAGTGTCTGGAGCGTGTTCACCAATCGCTTTACAGGACACACTTCTATAGTTGTCTTTCGGGCTCACTCTAAAATTCAACGGGTGCTTTCGCAAGTGCTTCTTAATCGGTTGACATGAATTTTTGTGTTTGTGGCATCTCTGGCTTTTATAAGAATGTTTTTATTTTTATCAACATTGAGGAAGGTATCTGACCACGTTAGGATATTTATACTGCAGTCCTGTTTAGCTACCCACTTTTAACTCTTCTAGATCAACTTGCTTGGATACTTTCACTTCGTACTCCCCGTAGATAAATGCATGGTCAACGACCGATTTGGACAGATGTCACTTCAACTAACTTTAAGTCACTTTATAGAGGGAATAAGGCTTTCAAACTTTAATATTCTTCTTCATGTTCAAGAATAACAATAAATCAATTATTACAGCAGTAAACCTGGGAAATATAAAGTCGTTGGTATATGTGAGGCGCGATGTCAGGACTGCTGCCTCGTACCTGGAGATTTCTTTCAGTTAGCAACAACTACGAACTTAAGAGGTCATCCATTCAAACTACGTGGGACTGAGGCCAGACTGGACACACGAAAGTTCTTCTCCAACAGAGTGGTCGAAAATTGGAATGCTCTGCCTCTGGATGCGTTATATCTGCTTCAGCGGAGGTCTTTAAAAAGAAAATTTATTGGTATTGCAGTGCTCAAAATATTTCTACCTGATCAATCTAGTCTTGTCTCATTTGAAATGAATTCTTATTTGATAATACTACTTAGTACATTACAGTACCATTTTTTTGGAATTTCTCACTGTATAATTCTTCGCATATGATAACTTATATCAAGCGTCTCACTCATCAGCTTTTTATGAACCAGAAGTTCCAATTATGTTTGCTTTTATTCCTCATAATATGGTTAATCTTATCGTATTGCTTACTGCTGCTTGTTTTCTGCATGCATTTATGTAAATAACTTTTTTGAATTTTCCGTAAATATCGATGCTTTTTCTTCGCTACCGTGTAAACAAATGTAAGTTCATAGGCGTTTCCCTATCTTTCCCGGAAACACTTAATTGTGAACCAGGCAAAACCTGCCACCACTGACACAGTCTTGATTATATGTACAGTTTTTTCTCGGCAAATGAGTATCTAGTTTGCATTTAGATATTTTAACAGTTTCTAAATGGACTATAGCGTCAGGGAGTCCGTTCCCTGCTCAAAGGACCCTCTGCGAGAAGGCTTTCCGTCGAACGTTTGTATTTCAACCGTTATCCTCCACAATTTAAAGGAATGAGACCGTGGAAGGTTCATCCCAGACAATTCGAAGAAGCCATCAAATGCTAGGGTCCACTGACGGTTCTGACAATCAAGTAGGTTTGCATGAAATTACCGCGTAGTTGCCTTTAATTGAAAGAAACCAAAGCAAACTCAGTCTGTTTGGCTTCGCAAGGCAGATGAAAAGATTCTTGACCACCTGCGTAGCTCTCATCTATACACTTTTCAACTGTAGATAACCATTCTTATGTCACGGCCGCCATTCCTGGATGACATACTCCAAGTGATATCGAACGAATGCACATTGGTTTTTTTCTGAACATTTTTTTTCTCAATTTGCACAAATCCCCATCTTAAGTAATACCTATGTCACACTTTTAGCTGCATTTAGACACTGTGAAGATTTTTCAGGAGAGGAGATTGTAAGAAAACCGATGTCCTTCTGTTTCTCAGCATTTAAAAGTTCCGACCAATGGAGAAAGTAGTGGTAAGAATTATCCTACTCATTGTTTAGTCTGGTACAGTGTCTTACGGCCGGAGACTGGCTAAAGTTAAATTTGAAGTGCCAACGAGCAGACCAATTTTTAAGTTTATTGAGCCTCTCTTTAAGTGCGAGCCTGTCGGTGTCAGACCTGATGGCTCTCCGGGGTTTAATATCGTCAGTAAACATGACGTCGCTGCAACCCAAGTAGTCGACACAGTCTTTAATGTATATTAGAAAGAACATGATCCCAAGACTGAGGCGTGTTGGACACCACTGATAACGGGTGAAGCAGTTGATTTTGGTTCACCGATGCGCACGGTTTACAATCTCACTTTAAGAAAATCGGCGATCCATGTCGGCAGTTTTCCTACTATTCTGATTTCACATTATTTGTAAATTAAGACGTCACATGCCTTCTTGTAATCAGTCTTGATGACATCAATTCTACCATTTTCTCCCAATACGTTAGTCCACTGCTCGGTCGATGGCAGTAAACTACAAATACAATAGCGGCCCTGCCTAAAGCGATGCTGGAGTCCTGAGAGTTAGTGGTTCTCCTCCAAAAACTTTATTCTCGGCTTTTATCGTACAGCAGGTTAGCCTGATGAGGCCCAACCTTGTATATTTGGTAGATAGTTGCTGCCTCCCATTTGAATGGTAGTTTTCCTAATCGAATCATGACGAAAAAAAGACATGCGCTAGTGGCTTGGAGAGTATGCTCGGCAATTCTCTCCAGAACTTTACCATTATATTGTTCGGACCAGATGACTTTTTTCTCTGAGATTTTTTAGTTCTAGTTACACGAGACATATCGGGAAGGATATAAGTTTAAGCACAGTGCCTGCATTATCAATGGATCTGCTGAAATTTTTAAACAGAAGCTCAGTTTCCCTAGGAAATACCGAGGCAAAAACTGGCAAATTTTCTCGGCTTTTTCATACTTTTGGACGACTTCTACGTCATTTTTACCATTACGTACTGTGATGAGGTCCTTGTTATTAGTTGACTTTTAATACATTTAAATAAAATCTTGGGCTTATTATCACCCTGCTGGATAAGCATAGATTAACATTTCTTCATTAAATGTCGGATTCATTTTATTGACCGCATTTCATTGGCGACAGAAACTCCGCTAAATTTTCTAATGATCCCAGTTTTCCTGATTATTTTTCCATTTTTTATTTTTCTGCTTTAAATGCCTTGAAAGATCTCTTGTTGAAAAATTAGCGTGACTATTAGTTTTTTTACCTTCGCTAGACAACAGCGCTAAATAAGAGCTAGTGTAGATTGAGTACAGCATACTTGTTCACGTTCGTACTATTCTTTCCCAACAGCCAGTCATTCATTACCTTTCCGGTCTCGCTTATGATTTTCATGAAAACCTTATCCATGACGACCGCTGAACCACAAATTCAGACACAATACTCTCCTGATGAGCTGTATCAAGCAATCTTATATTCCTCCCCGCTGAATAGCAGTCGGGGGTCTAACAATCCCTTCAGTTCGCTCTCAGTCACTTGGAATGTGAGTCTGCTATTACTGTATAGTTTCCGTTGACATCTTCTTCGAGCGAAGAATCTGCCGAAGGCACACAGGAACGACTCATTGTCCATGTTCGAGACTACCTCAGTGTGAGAAGGGGATGTTGAGGCTTGTAAACAAGCAGCAATACCTTTTTTGAACTATCTGACTGCCTTCAATTGGTATAGTCCAAAGTAATCGATCCTTGTGAATGTGAAAGATAGACTATACGGCTCCGACCGACCAACCAACAAGGGCGCCATAAATTTTCGACAGGGTGGAAAATCCAACATTGGCACACAAAATATGAACCAACAATTTGTTTAATGAGGACTTAATCCCGAAGTATCCAGGACCTGTATCGCAATAGAACACCCGTATGTAATATTCCAATGTGGCCATTCATTTATTCAACATTTTGCGCGATTGATCGGCTCTTCGTTTTACGGAGGGCCTTTTCCAAAGTGACCATAAATTAATTCACCGTTGCCTTCCAGTTGTCTTGTCGAAAAAGGATAGCGTTTTTCGTACCAATCATGCTTTTGACCTCGCAGATATGACCTTAGTTAAAAACCTTTTGGACTCATTGGACTGGCAGCATCTCTCCTCCATGAACGACGCAGCAAGACTTTGTGACTTCATGTCAGTCGTTTCAAATAATATCCTAGAATTTTGTCAAGCCCTATGCTTTGGAGTCCACTGTTCCTCACTTTCTTTTTCCAAGACTAAAGAAATTAAGGAGATAGTTAAAAGATCAATCTACCAGTTCATTATTTGTACATCTAAGGAACGCAGAGATTTTCGAATTAGCCTCTACGATGCGTTTTGCATCTGACAGACAGAGGGAATCTTGCGCACTCAGCGAGCCAAAGTCTGCAAAATCTGCTGCTTAACTGTTTTGTCGTCGATCCTATTCTAAACGAGGTTATAAAATTCCTTAATTACTAAATGAAGATAAGAACTTCGTTCTCGAAGACTCTGACCAGGCAGAATTGTTTAGTGCGTCCTTTGCAAATTATTTTACGAAAGGATATGGACCTACTCCGACGTTTCAGGCATCGTCATTTGATGTTATCAGCACCATTGATTTCTCCTTAGAATTAATTCGTTAGCAAATAATTCGTGCAATAAACACCCAATCTTCGGGGACTGACGGTATTCCAAACTCAGTTATTAAGAAAGTGCCGAACTTCCCCTGATTGCTTAGCTGTTTATGCTCAGTTTATCTTTTAAGCTGAATCTTTCCTGACTCATGGAATACATCTATTTTTCTTCCTGTTTTAAATTTGGGATCTCGTTCAGACGTTAATATTTATTGAGGCGTTCACAAAACCCCAGCTCTAGCAAAATTTCTTGAAAAATTATATTTTATCAAATTCTCGTCTTTTGCCTAGAAAATAAGCTTTTAAGCGACTCGCATTATGTTTTTCTACCTGGAAGGTCATGCAAAGTGTGTCACTTAGCTTTTCTTAACCTCGTTTATTCCCTTCGTAATAAGAGCAGTCAGTGGTTGTGATCTACTTTGACCTGGTACCACACAGACGTCTTCTGGTAAAACTGGAAGCCCTCGGCATCCGGTCTCCTCTTGTTGACTTCATTTGTTCCTACTTGTTTAACCGCAGCCAGAAGGTCTTTGTAGGTAATAGCTACTCTACACCTCAGCTGATCACGAGTGCAGTTTTTACAGGCACGGTTCTAGGTCCCCCACTCTTAATTCAGTGCATAAACGAAATTTCAACTATATTCACAAATTCACAAAATTTATTTTACGCTGACTATCTTAAGTGCATTTATTCGTTTTCTAACGTCGCCGAAAATAGTTGACTTGATAAAATTGAAACTGATCTACTTATGCTTTAACCAGATCCCAAAATCACAGGACAAGTAATAACAAACGACAACCAAATTGCAAATTTATTCAATAAGTACTTCTCAGCCAACTATTCAGTTGAGCTAGAGCCGATACCTCAACGAACAGACATGACAGCATTTACCCTCAGTGAAATCTGTTTTAGCGAAGAAACCATCAAAAAAGCTATCAGACTACTTTCTAATTCCACCTCATATGGAACAGATAAAATCTCACCTTCTATACTGAAGCATATGATATACGCCCCAATACTGCTGTCTAGTCTATTGTCCTTACTTCAGTCGAATGGTATGTATCCAGAAATCTGAAAATACGCAAGCATTACACCAATCTTTAAAAACGGGAGCCGATCTGATACACAAAGCTATCGCGGTGCTCACTGAATTGCGGTAATAGCAAAAATCGTAGAAAAAATACTTTCAAACCAAATGCTAAACCATTTGACAAATGTTAACCTCAAACCTTCCTCTCAACACGCTTTTTTACCTAAAAATTCATGTAATTCCTGCCATCTCACCTTCCTTGAATTCGTTTCTAGTAACAGAGATGATGGAAACACGGTGGCTACGATATATTTTGACCTAAAAAAAGCATTCGATAAAGTCACCCAATTAAAGGCTAAAAGTTAAGCTAATATGTCATGCGATTGGGTCTCCTCTTCTCGATTATCTAAAAGCTTACCTTCAAAACCGATATTAGGTAGTAAAAATTTGAAACGTGATCTTAGAACCATCTAATATTGGTAGTGAAGTACTTCAAGGGACTATCCTAGGTCCCCTCCTATTTCTTTTATACAATAACGACTTATCCTATATATTAATGTCAGATAAAACATTTATATATGCAGACGAATTAAAAACTTACATATGCATATAACAAACATAAAGTAGCTAGTATTGACAGAACGATTGAAAAGGATCTTAAAAACAAAGCGAATGGAGTATTCAATGGAAAACGCCCTTCTCTAAGTAAATGTCATCTCATGACTGTTTGCCTGCAAAAACTTCCTCCCTTAATTTTCAATGAGCAGGAAATAACAGAGAAAACATCAAAAAAGACTTTGGCTTTTAGCTCTAAAAATGCTTTTGACTTATATCGGCACGTTAAAAAAAATATCACCAAAAGTCACTCGGCTTTGCTGATCCATTTGTAAAACTTTCGCCTCACCTGCACTAAAGACACGACGCTATAAAATATACGTTTTACCTCTCCTGGATTACTGCTCAATTTTCTTTGGCATACTACCCTCAGATGGCCGAAAGAAACAAGAAGCCATTCAAAGAGGATTTACCAGATCCTTACCCAAATGTGATGGCATACAAGGCTCATAAATGGCACTATACAATAGATTTGGTCTTCAACCCATCTGGATCCGAAGACTCCAAAATTGTCTCAGCTTTGTATTCAAAATCACACACGACCAAAATATTCTCAGAATGAATATACTAACAAATCGAAATGGCCCACGAGACACTAGAAATAATTAAAATATTATAAAATTCCCAAATTTAAAAAGGCTCAACGATCCAACTTCGATTCCATAAGATAGCGCGTCGTTTGCAATTGGTTTCGAATTTCAAGTCCCTCGAGCCTACGAGTTTGTTGTCTCTACCTCAGTGTAGAAGCGAGGTGCTGGGAAACTATTAAAGAATTGTCTATATATTTCCCTCAGTTCGTAACTTTTTACTTGGACGTAAGGATTCTGAGGCTTGAAAAAAAGCAAAAATTCTACTGCTGAAGATTATTCCCTGCCCCAGGATTGATCTCAATTGGAATTGCTAGCCTCGGTCTTTGCTGATTTCTGAAACTCACGCCGGCTGTGTGCTCCCTGCATCTGCTTTCAATCGCGGAAGGGGCTCAAACCAAAGCCTGAGTCCTTAAATTTTCATATTCTAATTGTTTTATATCCAAACTGACTCTCTGTTAATTTTGTGGCAATTATAACATGCAAAACTCAAGTTCCTTAAGTTTATTGTCACAAAAAATTGGTTTACGACCTTGTTTTGAATCTGCACCACAAAATTGCTTGGAACCGTCCTTCGGCGCCTCTACCTAATCGGACAAGCAGAAAACAATTGTAACTATCGTTATTCTGCTATTTGTTCATCTCCCGCTAAACGGGGTACAAGTTCAGTAAGCTTAACTAATGTAGCTTACGAAGGCGAAACTTGTTTGGGATGTTTCAGCCTCCAGCAGAAATTCGCAGGGATGGAGCAGGAAATAAGCAATCTAAAACAAGAAATATATAACTTTAAAAAATGTATATCTTGTCCAACTGTTAAAAAAGGTCCTGTTCGTAATAAACCTACCACAAAGCAAAATTCGTATTGACATATAGCTTCTTCAAGCTTACATACAAGTCACATTAAACATATCACGATTGCTGAACCCGGTAAAGCCAAAGGAATCTTCGCTTCTTTCGAAGGGAGCCCCATCTAGTCCTTGCTCCACTCCACCAGTACTTAGTTTGGCTATCATCAACATTAATCTGGCTTTAACCGCCCCTCGCTACATCGCTTATAGACGTTGCACCAACATGCGATGTTGAAGAGGTTGGCGAGTTTGTAAAGACAAAGAGGAAAAGGTCTAAGAAGAACAAATCTGGCAGGGATTTGGCTCCAGCCTGCCCAACACCGGGCTCATCTGGACCTATCGAGCATAGTGAATTGGTTACCAGTACTCACTCAGCTGAAAGATCTGAGTTAAAAATGGGCCCTCGATTGAGTCGAAAACATAATGTAGTCATTAAAGGGGTCCAGGAGTCAGCTTCAATTATTCCAAAGGAGCGAGTTAAACATGACTTGGATCTCTTTCAAGTATAGGAAAAACGATGCTAACGGATGGCGAGTCCATCCACATTCTCAAGGCATACATAATAGGGAAGGTTCAGTCGGCACCCGATTTGAATCCTCGACCAAGACCTCTTAAAATTATCTTGGAAACTCGAAGAACAGACAAAGCTCCAGCTATAACGAAAAGCAACCCTATGGGGCCTGCATTCTGAATTTTGCTTTCAACCGGAATACGGGCTGAATGTGTGAATAAAAATGAGTCATTTACTAATAGAACTGGAAATATGAAGGGCTAATGGCGAGGCACATCTCCAAATAATAAACGGACAAATAGTTCAAGTGAAAAGAGAATTTTTTGGCCGAAGGCAGTTACTCTGACAGCCTAACTGTCCCGTTTCATACACCAAAAACTTGCCCGCTAAAAGTAATCGTTCTAAACGTCAGATCTCTGCTTAATAAGATGCCTTTGCTCCAGACTTTGGTTTTTATTCACCGCTTTGACATTGTAATAATAACATAGACAGGGGCAACACACTGTGTACCCGACTCTGAACTTAAAATTCTAGGGTACGATTATATTCGTACCGACCGACACGATGGCCATGGAGGAGGAAGCTGCATCTATATTAAGCAGCCACTTACGTTTCTGAAGTTGGATTATCGACAATTTACCGCGGTAGTAGAGAGCTGTTGGCTCCAAGTAGTTCTAAAAGATAACTACTCTTTAATCGTTGGTTGTTTCTATCGCCCCCCAAACGCGAGCGAGGATTACGATCTTCGTCTCTCACAGGCATTTCATGCCGCAGTTGACCTAAACCTGAAGTACTTCTTGATTGCAGGTGACTTCAAATCTTCCTGAAGTTCATTGGTTTCCACCTTCCGGTCCTGCAACGTTCGAAAACTTGCTTGAGGCCATCGATACTGGCATGTGGGAACAGGTAGTTAATTTTCCCACCCGAGGATCAAGCATACTTGATCTCATTTTCTGCAAAGGTTGTCAGCCATTGTCAGTTTCACCTTTAGACCCACTTGGGAGTTTCAGACCGTGCTATAGTTCTTTCTGCATTAAAAATCGAGGCTGATGAAAATTTTACTAAAAAATATAGTTTTTTCCATGATTTCCGATCAGCAAATATGGGGAATTACTAACACATCTTAATTCCCATGATTGGACCAACTTCATTCTATTTTTGGATGTAAATGTTTGTACTGATACATTCTACCAAGTTCTAGGTCCGCTCATTTCTCGTTTTGTTCCCCGTCAGAAAATAATTAATGTCAATGATGAAGTCTACCTCCCTTTATCATTTTGCCGTAGATTGCGTAAACTCTCCCGTCGTTTTCATCTACAAAACGACACTTCCGTCCTGCCCTTGATCCAAAAAATCTTTGAACAGGCTAAGAGGCTCTCTGACGAAAACGACTAGCTGAAGTGGTTAACTTTGCCGAAAACCCTTCGTGCAATGTTGCAAATCTCTTTTCGCGCACAGTCAAAAGCACATAGAAAAACGCAGTATCCCGTACTTCGAAGATGCCTTAGGAAACCCAATAGCTGACGCTAAGTTGACTGCTGATAGCTTCAATGCTTTCTTGTCTAGAACGTTTAGTAAAGATACTGTCGCTCCCTTTCCTAACATCCGGGTTTGAACCAGTAACGTCCTCGAAACCATAACTTTTACCCTGTGTCACGTGACCGTAGCCATTCGGCGTGTTCGTCAATCTTACAGTCCTGGACCAGATTGCGTACCGGTCAGCGTTTTAAAGGCGGATGCAAAAGATATATTTCCGTCCCTTCTGTATAAGATATTTAATCTTGCTCTTGAATGTGAAAGTTTCCCTTTTTTATGGAAGGAATCGCACATACTGCCTATTCCCAAACACGGCCGACCTACGTCATTTGACGACTATAGGCCAATAAATATACTACCAGTAATCTCGAAGATCTTAGAGACCTTGATCAAAGTCAAGATGATGCGTCACCTAACAGAGAATAACCTATTTAATGTGGCTCAGCATGGGTTTTACCGGAAAAAGGTCTTGTGACACTTGCCAACTCTCTTTCTTTGATCATGTGCTACAAGCTAGAGACACCGGTTTTCCTATTTACACCGTTTACTTCGATTTCACGAAGGCTTTTGATCGTGTTGCCCATGATATCCTACTGCTGAAACTTGCCTCCTTCGGCATAGGTAACAAGCTTCTGAACTTAATATCCTCCTATTTGCATGCTCGCGCACAACGGCTTAAAATTTCTGATGTTATCTCCAACCCCACGCATGTGAGGAGCGGAGTTATTCAGGGCAGCGTTCTCGGCCCGCTTCTATTTGGCCTCTTTGTCAACGATGTTCCTGATTGTTTTCATTATGGTAGGCCCTTTATGTACGCTGACGATTTAAAAGTTGCCTATCGATATAAACCGGTCGATCGCAACATCGTACTTGAGCTCTTAAAAAAGGATCTCCAGGCCTTCACTAAGTGGTGTCGCACATGTCACCTTTCACTTTCTTGGCACAAGTGCTCCGTTATGGTTATTGGTGACAACCATCAGCCCCACCTAAGCATAGAGAGTCACGACCTACATTTGCCCGGAGTTATAAAGGATCTGGACATATCATATTCTAGTAGTCTTAATCTGTCAGAGCACTGCGCCCTGATTGTCTCGAAAGCACACCAAACTACTGGATTTATTCTCAGAAATTTTAAAACCGTCAAAATTAGAATACGCCTCTATAAAATGTATGTCAGGCATAGTCTGGAGTACTGCTTGTTTCTATTTAGCCTTCAGCACGCTAGTGAACGAAAGAAGATAGAATCAGTCCAGCACTTATTTACAAAATAGTTTTCTATTCAGCACACCGAAACCTGTCCTACCAAAAACGCTGTGAGCTTACACGCCTTGACCCGCTGTGCCTTCGCAGATTACAGAAGGGTATATTTTTACTGTTTAAACTTTTAAACAGTTGTAAATTTAACCCCCTTTCATCTCTGAGGCAGCTCGACCACTCTCGGCGCACCAGTCATCGAGATGTATTTTTATTTCTTCCTTTGGCACGCATAGTTAGATACCAACAGTTTTTTTCAGTAAACGCAATAGCAATCCGGAATAAGCTGCCCAGAAGTATGAAAATTCAGCAAAGCTTTCCCTTTTTTACGCGAACTGTCACTAGTTTTCTACATTCAGGACACCTTCCAAAACTTTTGGGTGCTGACTCTGTGGAAGCTCTCTACGGTTCTGAAAGCGTTCACGGACTCTGAATCATGTGGCGAACTGCATTCTGAGGGCAATATTGCTGGTTCTACAGACCTCAATCGGCTTATTTCTCACTCGAAAGCGAACAGCCGCTCGCCGACATACCTGCTGGTGCAGAATACCGGATCCATAACACTGAACGGAGAAGTTCTTCACCGGGCACCTGTGTCAACGCTTCCCTGTCCTGAACTTTAATTTCTCAATAAGCTGCAGTTTTTTCTCCTGAAAACACCTGAAAAAAAACGACCAGGAGTTTTTTTCACTGTCAGCTTGACCCTCTATCTACTGGCAGTAGATAAATAATTAATTAATATGCGACAAAAGGGAATGTCCTGCAAGTTCTATCAGAAATAGTTGAACCCTATTAGAATTTAAAATAAAAATCAAAACGCTTTCTGTTAAATAATACTACAAATATATTTTTGAATCAGATATGACAGATTTCAAGTCGGCTCTTTTTCATAGAATTCGGGCCGAAAGGGCTCTGGTAACGATTTCGTGCAATGTTTATAGACGACTAATCACCTGGTTTGGTGTTACACTCTCTGCGCATGAGCAAGCCATAGCTGGTGGTAAGTGACCTACAAGACTCATAAATGCCTATTCTTTGGCTTCACGCAAGGCTCTAACTTTAATGATTTATATATCCATTATCTAAAAATCAGCTTTTTTTCTACGGTTAATACTTATTAAAAAAATTATGATAATTTTACATTTCCAAATGTTTTCCGATAGCGTCTTTATTTTTTTACATTATCTTATGATTGTTAAAGAATTTGATTTGAAACTAATTTGCAAAACAATTTTTTTATTTCTGGTCGTTAGTAGTATATTTTTTTGCGTTTTTAAACATCAGGTATTCTCTACGTAATTTGAATGCGCAACAAGCCTGACGCCTAGGCTTTGATCTAGCTTGATGAAAAGACTAGTAATAAATTTTCCATAAAGCTAGATCAAACATAATAAGCACTATATTATCAAGTATAAATATGGCGACTGTAGGACAGCATTAAAAGTTTCTTACAGTTTAATTTTTCTTGCTCCTAATCCATTTCCACCTTTTTACAGTAATCAGTTCAACTAAGTCTTATTAGACGGCAGACACCACACCGGAATCACCTGCGCTCGTATCTGATTAGAAGTTTCTATGCCTCCGAATCGACCGCAGACGTTTCTACCTCTGTCAAATGAATACTCTCGACCGTCCATAACAGACTCTTCTTGTCCTTAATAATTTCGATCCAGATACATTCATCCCCATTCTGTATAGCTGTTTTATTTTCAAATTTTGCTATTTCTAAACTTTGGAAGGCAGATTTTTTACTTAAAACAAACTCATCATTTCAAACACTGCTATTTAAGTATAGAAACAAAAAAAGCAAAAGTGGTAACGGAAAAGACGAGTTTGTTTTAGGTTTTTCCTGTGTTCTAAGGATTTGACGGCACGAAGAAATGCCGAAGCACTAAACCTATTTATGATATTGTAATGGCCTCTCAGTGAACAATGTTCTGCCCTTCGCTTTGTACTCTGATCCCCCTCCGGAAATCGCTGCAACACCCTCAGTTAACTCTACGTCAGAAACTTCAATGGATCTTTCCTGCATTTACACCAGCGCCACATTTCACAGCGGTTGATTAGCAGGCATATCAGTATCACCTCTCCATCCAGAGAGATCAACCACTTTGACGTGACTCATCTGCTTTGTAAATTAAATCAGTTCCATATATAATCAATTCCATTATCTCTTTATTATACCTCCATTGTGACTGAAGTCTTCCTCTACCGTTTTGCATGGACGAGAAGCGTGTTTAACAACATACTTCAAGCTCGGTTGACGCCAATATTTATTCGCACTGTTTCAAGTTACTCGGTGTGCGGTATCCTCAGTAAGATCAGTAATTACACCCCGAAAATACATGATCGGTGAATAATATGGTGACCCTAATATGATTGAATGCAAACGAAGGAAAGCAGCCGATGTTTGTCTTAAAATAATGTCGGAGGTCAGATAACTCACGCATATCCAATAGTGAAAATCCGATACACTCTGTTTGAATATATAGAACGAGAATCAATATCATATAGTGATCTCCTGAACCTCTTTTTAGGCTTTGTTTTTCTTGAATTGTTTTAGTTCGGCGAGGATACCATATAAGCACTTAAGATGTCGAGATGGCGAACTAGACTAAAACCCCTGACCTCGGAATTCCCTCAACCCACTCCTAAATACGTCCTGCTTATTGGATGTTAAAACTTTTATTAATTTACTCTCCCTTATATTATTGTTAAAGGCCTGATGGTGAATAATGGAAAGCGTACGTTAGCCAAACTCGACTTCTTAAATGCTTTGTTTCTCCTTGTTAATTTAAGAGCGCCTGGTTTGGTATATGGGATTACTCCAGCCCATTATTTCACGTTCACAAGTCGGGATGTCCCTAGTTGGTCTCCCATAATTGCGAGTTGGACGTGAGAAATATGCACACAGTTGCTTCAACCCGTTGTGATATTTGTCGTTTCCATTGCTATCTATAATTTATTTCAGCAGGAAATGTTTTCATATGAACCTCCCGGGCCCGTACATATATCAGCCAGGCTGATCGGTCTTCCAACATACCTATCAGGTGGAAAAGTCAGATGTGAGGTGGTAATTTCATATGCGCCAGTCTCCAGTGAATACCCCGACCGTGCTACCTTTGTGAGTTAAAACAGAAACAGTTGCTTCATAGGGACTTACGTTTCCATTAGTTGTATAGGCATCGACATTTGTTCGTAAATAAGCGCTTAGGAGTATATTTTGAAAATTTTTGGACAATATTTTTATTCCACCAATTTTTTAGTTTGAATAAGAGTTTATTCACAGGCCGTTGTCGCAGTTTACCTGATATATGTGAACTCCGAAGTTGCTACGTAGTATTGACTTCATATTGGCGTTAGTTGCGTGAATACTATCTGTAGCGCACGCACGCATTGATTGCACACAATTATCAGTTGGCTCAGTTAAGAGGCATTATTCCCAGTCTTATAATCTACGCCTCGCCTCGCAGCTAGCGGTAGGCTGTTTGAAAACGCTATGTGGACACACGCACGCAAATTTGTCCGGTTGAACTAAAAATGAAGCTCGGATCAAAGCTTACCGTTATACATATTTTACTATCTTATTTACCGTCAGCCTCACACAAAGCATTTCCTCTGCATCATTGATTCCATTAGACAACTTAGGAAATTATGTTAGAATCATTTGTAGCCGCTCCCTTTTGGGTACAGCTTGTTGTTAGAGAACTTTCTCTAAAGGCTTCACCAGCCTAAGACTGGGTTCGTTTTCTTCTTACTTCAGTTCCTTCGATAAGTTGTCAGCTGTCCTAGTTGGACAGTTTCGATTCACTCCGCAGAATTTGACTTCAAATTTTGCGCATTTAAAAGCTCACCCACCTGAAGGTGTTGGCTCCGAGGTTTTGGAAGGTAATGTCTCTTTTTCTTTCTTTTGGGTTTTGAATTCTCTTGGTGAGAAAAGCCCTTTATCATTATGTTTGATTTTGATAGACCATACTGCAGTCATTTTTTTTCAACTCCTTTGTTTTCTACAGTTCGGTTCCAGCCGGTATTAATTTAGATAGTTTCCTCTCTTTTAATTAACTGAAATCTTTAACCGTCAGCACTCTTATGTCAAAATGAAAGTCTGTATCGAATAGTTACTGTAGACGTTATGCCCTGATTTGTTTGCCTATCGCGTTTATCGCACTATAAGTGCGTTATTTTATGTGTGGTTAACGTTTCATCCGTGCCTAAGCTTCTTCTGCTCATTGGTTAACTCAGCTTTCAGTCCTGTTTTCATCTTCCATTTAGACGAAGCACTAATTGCTGGTCTGGACCCAAACAGTCGCGTTCTATGGGCATCTCACCTACTTAGGAAAACGCTGAACCAGAGGTTAACTATTATGGCAAATTCATCTTACGTCGGTATGTGTACTACTCACCTGAATGATAGGTGTGCCTACCTTCTTCTGCAGTCTCTCTTAAAGCCAGTCTCCCTGGAAAACTGGCTCCCAGTTACCGAGGCGCCTTAATTCGCATTGCCTATAAGGCTATGTTGTCTTGGAAAATCTCGTACTTTCTTGGTGGTACCAGCAGTAAACAGGAGCGTGGACATGTAGCCTCCGACGTCCGAGTGGTTCACTTGCCTTTTCGCGTGTTGCCTTCATTCCACGCCTACTATACACCAACCATCTCCTCGGCGTCCATCTCCTCCTTAGTTACAAGTGCAGCCATGACTGAAAGCGATTTTGATTCAAGCTTCCAACTGGAGTCTACCAATCCATTTTCCGTGTTCTGTAAAGTTCCCAGTATTCCCAACTTGAGCGATGATGGTGCTACTGATGGCAACGGGGGTCTTTGCTTTAATGACTTTCTTTCAGTAGTTAATCTGCATCCTCTTATTGTTGACCGTCTGACTACCGCATTCAAACAATCACTCCAAACTACCTCAGATACCACTTGCTTTGAGAATCTTTCTCAGGTACGAGAGTCTGGACGACGTGGAAATCGCAAGTCCTCTCCACCACGCTCACCCTCAACTGTTTTCGCAGAGCTGGTTTCGTCCACTTCGGCAGGTGAGTATGATTTGCTCCCATAGCTAATATTTACATATCACCTTTCGCTTAAAATGGTATTTTTCGTACGCCTTACAGCAACCTTTGTGATATCGGCGCCTGAAGGTCACATTTGTCGTGTAGGGCTCTTTAAGACGGCGGCGCGTTTGGGTGACTGTCTGAATGGTTACCTGGATTTCCGATCTGCAGTGGTTCCCTGCCTGCAGTGTGCCATTCATCTGGAAGCCTATGAATGTGTTGACCGGATTTCCGAGGTTGTCGTCCAACCAAATGTTTCAACTCCACAGAACAACTCGTCCGCTCTACCCCTCTTCACCGTGCCGGTTCAAGTCGCCTTTACCGACAGTGGAAAAGGTTATTTACTTCCTTAGATTTTCGCCTCTCTATTTTTACATTAGTGGGCGATGGAACGCCAATTTAATTCCCTCATTGTTCTCGCCAACAAAAGTTATTTTCAGCTCAGTCGCTTTAGGCTGTGGGCTCCTCGGCTGTTCTTTGCAGAATGTACCTTTTTCGAGAAACAGACATAAAAAGTACTTGATTTTACCTTTTTACAGAACTTTTTAATGCTTCGTTTATCATAATTTTCTCGGATTTAGATCCTAACCGTTTCATATCCAGCCCGAGGTTAACTTTAGAGCGCAGGTGTCGAGTAAGGACACGTGCATTTAGTGTCGTACAAACACAGTATGTTTTCGTGTGCCAGCTTCTAGTTAATGTTGGTCGGCCAGTTCCTCATCATTCAATCTGTGCGCAGCTCAAAAAATAAGGGGAGTGCGCCCACGTATGCTTGTAGCGTGTCATCGACCGAACTTGCCGGACAGGCCGAACACTCACGTTAATGATGGATCGGATGGCAAGAGCATTATTGGATCATAATACTGGTCGCTTGCCTGATTAATCAACCGAATAAACTAAAACTGCTACATGTGTATGCGATGAGGATGATGATCGAAAAACCGCCTTTAGATGTGACGCTGATCCCTAAACCACCACATACGACTAGGTTTCTTGCCATACGTACAGGCGATCATAGCTTGGGTTTCGTTATCGGGAGGACATCTAAATATTATTCGCGCATTTGCTGTACGTTCATCGGTTGCTTCATAGTGTTCATGCGTCTCCTTTAAGTTCTCAGCTCTAAAGTCGGGGTTTTCAGTTGAAAGAGGTGTATAATGTAGCCAACAGATAAGCTGCATAAATCCAGTATTGGTATATGGTTATCTCTGGTGCTAAAATCCCTGGTTTTTATAGCTAGTTGCTTTTTCCAAAACTATATCTTCTTTGTCAAGTGTTCGCAAATTTTTAAGGCAGGAAGCGATAGTGGAACTAAGGACAATTTTGAGTCGCTCCTCATAATAAACTGTTTTTTTTTCCAGTTATCGCCCTTTTCCTCGATCTATGACCTAGTTGGTAGCTTGAGGTGTAATTAACCTTCAAAAACCTCTTACCATTATTTCATGTTCGCTATTTTGGTGATGAAGCTATTTCCTTCGATAGTCCTGCTATGGTTGCTGTCATTACTCAATCGGATGACAATGAATTTGACAGTGTGACCGATGCTTTGATTGTGAAGTAGAATACTATACCGTATCTGGCCTATCTCATGTAAATGTTAGCAGAAATGCTATTTCTTGTTGGTCAGAAAGGATTAATTGGGTAGTGTTGTATTATTTATTATCATGCTGCATAATCCCATCATATTATAGCCACTGCAGGATGCTGGCTTTTGAAACAGCTTTTTTTCGGACACGTTCAAAACCCTCATTGACTAAAAAATGGCCGCATAAGTAGCAGGACTTTTCCCAATTTATTTTTGCTGCCCTCACATTTTTAATATATCGTCACAGAAAACATGCACAAAAATATTCTTTGATATACTCATTTGGTAGTAAATCGCCTCCTGCCAAATTTAATACTTGAAAAATGGGTACATCTCGTTTCCAAAAAGTTTTCCGAATTGAGATTTTTTAAGACCGGGAAGAGTCCATTCATACAGCATCATATATATCCATTCATTGATGCTGCTTATGAATTACATAATATTGGCCATATACATTGACGTTTAGGAGTGCTCTATGACGTCCTCTTACTAGCCTAGAAAAATATTTGATTGTCTTTGCGGGAAACATATACAGCATGTCTTATGGAAATCTTAAATGCAAGTGCGAATGCAGCTCGGGCTCAAAATTATTGGGGGGTATGTAACTATTTTTTAAAATCAGCATTTACCATTCCCTTAATTATAAAATTTGAATAGGACGCGATTTGCTACGAAATGAATTCTATGCTGAATATTTTTGTTCGTATGTTCAATGAAGTATGTTCTGATTTAAAGGGTATCAAAAATTACTGGGAAAAATTTTACTAATCAGCTAGTTCTTTTTGAGTGCGGCTTGTGCAGATGGCCAGAAAAAAGCTAATTCAAAAGCCGGTATCCTGGATCCACGACAATCAATAATACAGCGTCGTCTAAGTAATCCATTCTAACCGAAACGCATTTTTGACCTTCACTAATATTTTGTGAAATAGGCAAATTTCGGCTCCCAGTTGATTGGCTTTCGTGTATTTTTTCACACTTGGGTCAAGTTACCCGCCCAGCCTGCTGCACCGTATGTAATAAACCAATTCTGAAACAGTAAGCTGACTGCCCAAGCAGGAATTTTCAAGCAATCAATCTAGAATCCACCAGTTTACTACCAGGCAAAAATTAATTAATTAATAAAGGATTTTGGCAGCTTTTAATAATTCATTTGATCCACTTATAAAAAATCTGTGGCCTCGGTGGGATTCAAAGCCATGTCATCAAGGGGAAGGCTTTACTATAGCCAGTGCTCTAGCCAACTGAGCTTCGTTGGCTGGGCGGGTAAAGTGATTCAAATGTGATTTATCTCATGGCTACCGTTAGAGGCCTCGTAGCTCAGTTGACTAGAGCTCAGTTTCTGGCGTGGGTTCGAATCCCACCTAGGTCCGCGTTTTTCACAAGTGAATCAAATGAAGTACTGGTGATGACAACGGAACTCAGAATGACCACTGCTGGCTAATTAGTCGTCGTTATCTGGCCCTATTTCAGGGTTGATTAAACTGAAACGAACTCGGTTTGTTTGGTCATTAACCGTTTTGAGTCCAAATCCCTACCTGTGAGCCCGTTTTCCCGTCGATTGCAATCCGAAATATTAACTGTTGCATATTTACTTTAATTATCGTTATATTAAATTTTTCCGTCGGTCCGGAGTGCCTGCTTGGCGCGGACTAGTGTTGTGTGAGCTATTAAAAGAACTTCTAGGAGGCTGACGCCATTGACTTTAGGTTATGAGCTCGAGACACTTGGCATAGTCTCAAAAGTCATTTATGTGCGGTGCCATTGTTTTGGCTATCGCCAATGCTCCAGAATTTAACATAAGCTGTGTGTGTAAACAGAGATTCGAGGGGACATGGAACTACCCACGTCTCCTGCCTGTTGATATAGCTCTAATCTGTCTGTAAATTTTCTTATTCGATAATAGGCAATAATAACAATGTTGTATTGCCTCTGCGTATTTGTGACTTGTAGGAACTTGATCAGCCTAGTCGGTTTCCCTTTCAGTCTTAAGGTATCCCAGTTGCACGCTCTGCGACTGATTATTTGTAAAATTTGACAACCGTTTTATTTATCAGCTAAACTCTGCCACCTGTACGCCCACCTGATTACTGCAGCTACGTCCGCAGACAAGGTTTACTTTCCCAGAGTACTTGCCTAAACTTAACTCGGCATCTTTTCGTGATATTCACCGATCTTGCGTTGATGTGTTAAGGCACTTAAGTAGGTTAGACCTTTACCACTGATCAGGTCAATACTTGGCTGAATTCAACTGTTGGATATGCGCGACCTTCAAACGTGCTTTGCTTTCAGTACATAACTAGTTGTTGTCGCCACTGGTGTTATCCATGCTATCATTAATCGCTCCTTTGATTGTAATGTAAGTGATACATGAGTGAAAATTTACGCCCTCATTATCACGGATCATTTAATTTTATATTGATTTGGCTTCGTGTTTAATGAATTCCGCTGGTTTTTTTATGTAGCTCCTCCGAAATTGCCTGAAAACGCCCGGCGAACCTCTTGGTCTGAAGTGCAATTGGATTGTGCAAACATCCTGTTGTTGCCCTTTTCCATCAACATTCCCTTAAACGCACCTCCAGAGTTCGGTCTTCGATCAACCTTCTTTAAGGGTATTTTTCAAGTTCGCTGGGGTCTAAACTTCCAGTTTAAGACATCCAAGATGCAACAACGGTCTCGTTTCAACTCGTCTGAATCACCTGGCCTATTTGATAGTTTCTTTCGCAAACACTCGGTTCGCAAGAAAAATGATTTCACCACAGTCGTTTATGAAAGTGGTTCTGTCTTCCCATGGGCACTGCCTATAAGTATCTTGCCAAACGGACCTGGAACATTCGTCTTTCCCTCAGACTCTGCTGTTGAATTCTACCCTAACCCTATCCACTGTTTCTTAGAATATTACTTTTAACCTATTGTGAAAACCTAATTTTTTATTCTTTGATAGTTTCCTCTTCCTCAAAAATGTATAAAATATCATTAATTTACACCTATTTTCATATTGAACTCGCCTCCATTTTCAATACATGCAAAACAAAATGACATGTCAGGAGGTATTTATTAGCAGGTATGTAATTTGTTTCCGTGATTGTTGCCGTGATATCGGCGTAGAAAGGTGGAAAAAATAAGTTTAATTATCTATGTTGGAAGTTGATATGCTTCTACTCTTTCGAGGAGAGCCTCCGGGTAGCCGGGTGAATAATATTTCACGACATCTTCTGGGAAACAGTTGTTTATGGCATCGATGCTTTCAGCCAGATCGCTCCCTGGTTCGGCTTGTATCTCTTGAATCTTCTTCAATCCTCCAGTGAGCACAAACGCTCGTCTTGCATTTGCGTTTTTCGGGAGAATTTTGCTAAATTGAGCCACTACGTGTTTCAGGATATTTGGTGGCGAATCCTGCAACAATGGCTCTAGGGCCTCAATGTCTATTACTTTCTGGAGGACCTGTTTCAAACAACGTTTTGCCTTTTTTTAATGTTAGGAGCTCACTACTTACCTTGGTTTGCAAGTCTTCTGAACTGTTTGACCTGCAGTAGCATGCCAGAACAATGGGCAGCAAACCCGCATCTGCAACTGCTTTTGCATGTGTTGAACTGTGGCGGCCTATATGGCCGATTGACCAGATTATCGCGGCTTTCACGTGTTCCTCATTCTCTTTCACCAGTGCTGACTTAAGTTGGGCTATTCCCTAGGACAGTAAGTGTAAGAATCGGACCTACGAGTGAGTGAATTATCGCCATTGCCAACCTCTCGGAATGTGCGGCTATGTAGCCTAGAGCCATTATTCCAGGCAGGCTGGCGTTTCCATAGGATTCACCTATGTAGTCAACGATTGCGGCTGCGCCTCCTGAGTTGACGATAAGCTGGCTCAGCTCCAAGGTGTGCTTGCATATCTCCCTGATGAGCGTTGCACACTCCTTCCGAACTCCTTCGTCTTTGTCCTTGAGAGAAATTAAAATGGCTGGGAAAATTTCGGACTCAACAACCAGATCAGCGAAGTCTGCAGTGTGCTTTGCAATCTGTGCTAAAGAAGCAAAAGCTTGTCTCTGAAACTATTATGACACTTAGATCAGTTTACTTTTAGTTTGGGGCATGTACTCGTAACATGCTTAGATAGATAGGCAATCGCACCAGCATCGATAACACTTTGAGCCAAATCAGGAGTGTGTTTTGCGATATCGCCCAGTGAACTAGCAGCGGCTCTTTTGAGGTTATTGTCAGGTTCTTGAAGGCAGAGGATGAGTAGCGGAATACTGCCGGCGTCGACAACCATCTGACTAAGGTTAGCATTGTGTCGTGCGATATATCCAAGGCTCCAGGCAGCATTTTCCTTTACTCCGACATCAAACTCCTCCAAACATGACACAAGGGAGTCAAGTGCTCCGGATTCAACCACTTTTTCGGCGAGCTCTGCAGAGTGCTTGGCGACGGATCGCAAGACAAATGCAGCAGCTTTCTTATAAAACCTCTATACAGAGTAATGTTAACTTAAGCAACCCACATTTTGTTCAGATATAGAGTAAACAAGCTGTGGTAGTATTTCGGATTTCACAACGGCACTAGCAAGTTCCTCACTGTGATTTGCTAGTCTTCCAATGGCGATGGCAGCGTTCTGTTGAACATTTGGCACGACATCAAGCAACAACGGCCTCAAAAGTGATAGAACGCCACACTGTAACAGTGTTTCGATATTTTGTGGTCTGTTCGAAAGCTCAGCAACCGTTTGTACAAACTGAACGCGTGACTTCTGATACTGGTCAAAAACTAAAAAATGTCTAACTAGAGAAAATAACGAACCCTGGAGGACTTGGCGTTGGCTCATTTTGTAACCCGCGCTAGAGGTTATTGGTATGACAACAAATTAAGGTTATTTAAAGATTCTGTATTTGGCTGCAACCAACTGAAAATAAAACGCACAAAAAATATCCTCCCCAACAGATTTCACCAGTCTATTATAGTTGTGATTTAAATTATCAACAATAAGAACCTCACAGAAGCTCGTCACTTCCTCAAGCAAGTGGAGGAAATGTTGATCACCTGCAATCGTCTGTTTTTAAAGGCAGTAAACCGCCAGAAATTCTCAATTTAGCTTCACCCAGATGGACTCATCTTTAAGCAGTTTATTGCAAACTATTCGGCTGAGGAAATTCCTGGCCTCACATACATGACCTACGAAAATTGTGCAGGGTGTGATTCTCCACATAGGTGGATTTCGAGTGTTAATTTCAACCTGTAGATACTAATTTATTAGACTTTAGATGGAAATAAGTTCCACCCGTTTACTTATTTAATTATTGCCAGTTTAGAGGCAAGGTCAAAAAATATACAGTAGAGGGTCAAGCTATCAGTGAAAAAACTCCTGATCGTTGTTTCAAGTGTTTTCAGGAGAAAAAACTGCAGCTTATTGAGGGATTAAAGTTCAGGACAGGGAAGCGTTGACACAGGTGCCCGGTGAAGGAATTATCCATTCAGTGTTAGGGATCCGGTATTCTGCACCAGCAGGTATGTCGGCGAATGGGTGTTCGCTGTCGACTAAGTAATAAGCCGATAAAGGCCTGCAGAGCCAGCAATATTACCCTCAGCATGAAGTCCGGCGTAGGATTCAGAGTCCGTAAACGCCACCAGAACCGTAGAGAGCTTCCACAGAGTCAGCACCGAAAATTTGGAAGGTTTCCTGAATGAAGAAAACTAGTGACAGCTTTAGAATTTAGAATTTATGTTTAGTTAGCACCGGCAAGGCACTGTCTAAGCAAACATTAGTAACGAAATAAATTTATGACATTGTGTGCAGATAACATGTGCAAATACATAACTTGT